>JAGGAW010000011.1:0-47708 GCA_017657375.1 Termitomyces sp. T27 | reverse complement strand
CTGTCGATATCAACAACTTGAAATTTCGGGGCCTCAATTCATGTATGGATCTCTACTCTGTGAAAGCGAAAAGTGATTCGGGTCACTCTAAACCCTCCCCACTGGCCGCCGCTTTTTCAATGCGAGTTTGCATAGTGGTCTTGGCCGTAGCTTCCGCAGAGGAAAGCTTGCCTCCCTTAGCCAAGGCAACAAGCAAGGCATGAATAAGCCCGACATGATTATGTCTTCGGAGACTATTTTCAAACTAATGAAAGTAGGAACAAAATCAAAAATAAGTTACTCATGATTTTTCAAGAAACTCACAGCCCATCGCTGACGTTTCTCATTTTCTCTCGAAATTAGTGAGATGACTTCGGCAGACGCTGCCGAGTTGCCTGAAGCTTGAAGCTCTTGGAGGCGTGTTTGGAGAGTAGGTAAAGGATCATCTCGGAGTGCAAGAAGACTGAACTCAAGCTAGAAAGCAGTCAACACAGATCAGCACAATTTTATAGGGTGATTCAATCAACGTACTGCACCGGCGGGATATGTGGCAATACGATTCTCAATTACTTCCCTACATAAATGTAAGCACACACTGTCTTAAACGATACTAGAGATGGAGACAAAGCAACCTTGCTGCCTTCAACCAACCCTCACCACCTTCCTCATATGCCCCATGACGGACCGGGAATTCTTTGAGGCCGTCAAGTTCATAGACAGCACCCATAATCGGCAGGTAAACAACAAAGTGGTAGGCGTCCTCGCTTTTCCTTGGGAGTCCTAGTCCATCAAGAGATACCGCACTTGGGGGTGAAAGTGCATTGTGTGCTTCTCGTAGCCAATCAGCACTTGTGATGACCATCCCGCGCGTTTGTGGGTCCATCCCAGCAGTAAAACTATTGAGTTCTGCAAGTTGGGGTCCGGTAGGAAGTGAGGGAATATTTCCCAGAGCATTGAGGACAGCTAATGTCGCACAGGCATTGTTAACAACTTGGTGAGCGAAAAATCCTGGGAAGTCGGTATCATATTGACCAGCTGACGCAGCACCGGCAGAGGATGGAATCCATTTAAATAGGAATATCAAAGCATGTAAAGGTTGTAAGGAGGCCAGTGTTTCAGAGTCCAGAGAATATAAATCGTCGACTATCAGAGGCACCCCAAGGGTTTTCAACAGTTCTCTGTGGAGTTGACGTGAACTGAAAGGTCCAGAGGAAGTGATATGTGATACCTACGTGAATACACTAGGATCCGACTCTGTGAGCTGCCATCCACTACTATCATCTTCACCTGACATGGTCAAAAATCTTGGTTTGCTCAACGTGGCACAATGAATTGAAATTTAAACGTTTGAACTTCGAGGACGCGTAGCACCACGTGATGCTTATTACGTTGATGTCATGACATCGATGAGTTCTCCAAGTCGGACTTGAAACTACCATGGATCTCGACGCGACGCGCCAGGATGCTCCTGGAACGCCTAGTAACGACCCAAAATCAGTCAATCGTGCTAGATTTGAATTGGAGCTAGAGTTCGTTCAAGCCCTTGCCAATCCTTTCTACCTTCATTCCCTCGCCCAACAAAATATACTCGAACAGCCAGCATTCATCAATTTCCTGGCCTATCTTCAGTATTTCAAGGAGAAGGATTATGCACGATTTATCCAGTGAGTCCTTCTCTTATAGCATGATACGCGCCCGACGTATCGGTTCGTTTTGGGGTTGATGACCAGCTATCCGCACGCACTGCACCACCTCGATCTCCTCCAGCACGCAGAGTTTCGTTCAGACATGAAGAAAAACGAGTTCTTTCGTGAATATCTGCATCAGAAACAATTTGACCATTGGAGGACATGGTCAGGCTCCAGAACGCTGGATAAATGACTTGTACACTAACATGTCCGATTTTAAGGCGTGAGGCGAAGACAGAGACGCTTGATACAACATCGGGTGGGACCCTATCTTCATAGTCACAAACGAAGTTGTCATATACCAACAATATACTTGTGTCTCATTGATCCATGCCAGCAGTTCTGGAAAAGATGTGTAAAAATGGGTCGGCATGAGTAACTTTTGTGACTGTGACACCTTGGCTGTCACTGATATGTTTACATTGCTTCATGACACACACTGACGAGGATACGCTGGTTGAACCTTTGACGCATTTTCAATCGCCTCGTCCTTCCTTAACCTTTGATGTTGATGAAATAATAGACAGAGAAGCAACCCGAGAGTTCTACATACCATCTATTGAGGACAGGAAGCGCCTCTGGTGGAAAAATGCGATTATTAACTCACTTTTCATTGCTGCATGGTGTGTATCTGCCCTTGCGCCTACACTTATCTAATTCCTTCTCTTAGGTTTTTGTTCGCAACAGTCCTCTCAGTGTATAATAAATGGATGTTCTCCAGCAATCATCTTGGATTTCCATACCCTCTTTTTGTGACGACAATACACATGTTTATTCAATTCATCCTTGCTGCAGCTCTACGGCACTTCTTTCCAAGACATTTCAAACCGGTCAATAAGCCTACGGTCGCCGATTATGGGTAGGTCAATGTCACAAAGCTGAACTCAAGCGCGTTCATAGCAACATGATATTAATTCGACCTTACGTAGGAAAAAAGCCTTGCCAACTGCTGTTGCTTCAAGTTTGGATATCGGATTGTCTAATGTTTCCCTCAAGGTCATAACTTTATCATTCTATAGTACGTTCTCCTTGAGGTCAGCGAAAACAATATCCTAACGATCCTAAGCTATGTGCAAATCCTCCTCTCTAATATTTGTTCTCCTTTTCGCGTTCATCTTCCGCTTGGAGATATTTTCTTGGCGTCTTGTCGGCGTCATCATCCTGATATTCTCCGGTGTCCTTTTAATGGTTGCTACAGAGACTAAATTCGCCCTCGAAGGGTTCATTCTCGTACTGAGTGCTAGTGCTTGCGGTGGTCTTCGTTGGAGTTTAACGCAACTACTTCTACGAAATCGGAAAATGGGATTAGACAACCCAGCAGCAACGGTCTATTGGCTCGCGCCGTCAATGGGAGTTACACTGGCAATCATTAGCGTCGCCGTAGAGTCCTGGATTTCTATATTCAGAGGTTCTTTTTTCGCCACACTAAGCAAGAGCTTACAAACAATATTCTATCTCGCTGCTCCTGGTGTCATAGCATTTTGCATGATTTTGAGCGAATTCTAGTTCGTCATCTTGTAATGTCGTGTTTTCACCGATCACGCTAACACTTGTGCTTCAGTATCATCCAACGAGCAGGAGTTGTCCCTATGTCTATCGCTGGGATAGCTAAAGAAGTCACAACTATCGCAATATCAGCCTGGTTCTTTGGCGACCAACTTACTCCGCTCAATATCACTGGGGTCTCTATCACCATATGCGGTACTTATGTATTTGTAACACCCATATCAGAAATTGACAGCATCTGCATCACAGGCATCATCCTCTTTACCTATCACAAATATCGCAAATCCATTGAATCCAAAGTTCCCCTGGATGCTCACGGAAATCCAATCATTACTGAGGAAGATCTCTTGGGTACAGAAGGAAGGGATGGATATTACGCTGAGCTTGAGGAAAGTCGTGCCTTGACATCAACTTCACGCGCGAGTGATGAGCTTGAGGTGACTGCGGTGTATATGTAAAAAGCTGATGCCGCATCTGATGATCATACCCTGTTTGCTCTAGGATGAAACCTCAAGCAATGGTCGACTCCTGTTCTCGGCCACCGTCGGTGAAGATGACGCAAATTCGCCTGCAACCCATCTTCAAAAGATCTCACCGTGAAGCACGGACATACCAAGAGCAGGTTCTGCAGTTGCGAACATAAAACAATGGAATCAAAAGCTGTTATCCAATGAATATCCGACCTTCTCCAATATCAATAAGCGTGACAGCCGTTGTACTTGTGGGGCCGTGATATCTCTAATGTATCAGGATGTCTATGGCATGAATTTGGTGACGTTTTTCTTTTTTAGCTCGCTCCATTCTCGCTGCTGCTGTCTTCTTCTTATGACATATGACGCTGCGCTCAACTAAATCATAAGTGTGCGATATTGCCTTCTTCGCTTTGGGCATGGTGGGTTTTGACGCGAAATCGCTCATCAAGTATCAGTTATACATGTGAACCATTCTTAGATTTGACTCCGTGATCGCGTTCCTGGATGCAGAACACTCTCACCGAAGTAGGCGGAATCAAGACCTTGTCCGAGAGACCGGCTCGATATTCTGGCATTTCAAGCGTGGAGTTGCTTGGGACTGCTTAGGGCTGCTTGGGGTCGTTTGTGATATGTATGTATTTCGAAAAAAATTTCATATCTTGTCATGTTTCGATCGATGGGTTATGTATGTATCACCACGTGGCGTGCCACGAGCATTTTGCCGGGGGTTATCGACCCACAACCGGCACAAACTTTGTCAGCAGGCCAGAGTAAATTTGAAGCAGAGAAAGTCGTTCATGGTAGTGACAGGATTGTCGGACGACTGTTGAGAATTTGATCTTTGCTTGGGACTCGTTGCTCATGTGGGTGGAGAGGGTAAGCGAGGGGACGCCTGGCAGCCCTGGCAGCATCTCTTGATGGGTGACATGGGTTCACCCACACAAGGCTATCATTTAGGAAGTGTTCAAACCTGTAACCGCGCGTCTGTCACTGGAAACGCACTCTGAAAACGGCTAGACAGGCCCGGTAGGTGGTGGTTCGGGCGACGAGAGGCTCACGCGGGCTGTGTGCCGATTGCTAAGCTTCCTTTCAGGCGCGTGGCAAAGATCCGATCGGAGCCAGCTGTTGAAAAGAAAGCAGGCTTGGGTTGGGCATCGCAGTGTTGGATTTTTGTTTGTCTCGCGGCTGTGTTGAAACGGATATTTCTGGCTGACTATTAAATTCCATTTTCAAGATCGTTACCCCGTGACTGTCGCATTCCTGCCTCGAGGTATATAGCCCGCCCTTTATAAGCCTGCCTGCCGAAATCACAACCGATCAATGGACGACTCTTTCCAGTTCATCATTGAGTCTCCCCAGCACAACCAGGGCCACAAGAAGCGTCCTCGTCTCGTTACATCCTGCGATAACTGGTGAGCTGCACAGCCTCTATTCCCCCACGTCTTCTCAACGTGACCCTAAAGCCGACTAAAGAAGATCAAGTGTCTTCAGCCATCCCCGGAAACAAAATGCGAGGCCTGCAAAGCTTCTAAAATCCCATGCCGCTTCCGTGACAGAGAAAGATACTTCGCTGAGCGCAGCCGTGCCATTGCGGGGCCAAATGTAGGAACTTACGTCGACGAGCAGCGGTGAGTCCCAGATAACGCCACGTTATTTTTGTCTCTCTCATTCCTCCTACCAGAAGAAACGACAACAACCATGCTCTGGATGCCTTTTCGGTCTCTTCGGGCTCTTCCAGCCCAGCTTTGTCGTCTCACTCCAATAATCGCTCCAACTCACACTCTCCGAAGGCTAGTGGCATGGTTTCCCCCGATGGCGATCCGAACAATCGTTATCCATCATATCCACCCGATCCCCGCCGTTCGGTAGACCCGTCTCACAGGTAGAGTCATCCACCGCTTGACGTCAGAATCTGTTTTCTCACTCAGGATAAGGCATGGTGGCCCGTCGGTCGCATCTTTCCAGCCGCGGAATGACCAGGGATATTATCATCCCCCACCGAGCCATACCCGAGGGCCACTCTATGCACAGAACTCTCGTAATCTCCATCTCTTCGATCCTGAGCAACCGCAGAATCCACATCGTGATTTGATGCAAATCTTCGTTCAACTCTTCTTTAAGCACGTCGCTGTAGAATTTCCCTTTCTTTCATACGATCAGATTCTTCAAGATGTCTGGGATCGAAGACTTCCTCCTATGGTCTCTAATGTTATTGCCGCGATAGGGTCTAGGTGCGTTCTCATTCTCTGTCGTCCAAAAAGATACTAAACAGCTGTGATCCAGATATGATACGGAGAATATTTCGGGTCTTGCAGTTCGTGGTCTTCACAATGTTTCCGAGTCTTACCTTGACAATGCCAAGGTATGATACGAATGATAATCATCGAACGCTTACCCATAGATTTGTAGTCCATAGGCAGTCAGATGATGCACAACCCATCTATGGACACGCTTCACGCACTAATCTTGCTCGCCTGGTGGGAATTGAAGATGGATAGGCCTGGTTGTGCGTGTCTTTTCCTCAGAGTGTGCTTTCCATCGTCAACCAACCTTTTCCCTGTAGCTTTCAGATCCTATGCCGCGTCGATGATGCGTATGGGCATGGACCTCGGTTTAACTGATCAGGATTCTCTCATGATGCTCCACGAAAAAGAAAGGGCCCGTAGGCGCTCTGCTTGGGAAGTAGCCTATAGGCTGAATGGGGCAGTGACGCCCTATGATCGGTAACAACAGTTGTGAACATGCTTGGTTTTATGGATCTGCTGGCGATTCATACATCCATCCTATTTCCATATATTTTGATCATAGCCTACATATAATTCAGCTGCACAGTTGTACTGCCTCAGCACCTAATTTCTAATTGTTGTTGTGCTGGTGATCTGACCGCCTTGAAAATTCCGCTCAAGTAATGAAGCGTTTTTTTAAACCATCATAAGTATATAATAACGGCAGCATTCGTTGATTGAGTACATGATCCTCGGGACCAAACGGTTTAATCCTCATCAGAGTTGTACATATGGTATCAAAGTTTATTGTTCATGTGTTTCCAGTATATCAACATACTTACATAGCTCGGTCCCTGTAGACTGCCGTGATTTATGATTTCCAAACCGATGATGATGGATAGTAAATTTAGTAGGTGGAAATATAGTCACATTGTTGCGTGGTACTTTCGCTACAAACATTACACGACAATCTTTCAGTAGCCCTCGGAGAGTCAGGGCCGTTGGGCGTTTGACGCGACAGATGAGAGCAGATGGTGCGCATGCCAACGTTAACTGCAGTACATTGATATGATGGCGAAATTCCGACATCTGCCACCATGTACCTGCCCAGTGCCGTCTCGAGTCAATCACCACCTGGACGCTCCTGGGCGCCTGGCTGGGGATCAAGAGTCGGCGCCCGTCAGGATCTACTTTGTGCACCTGCTTCGGCGAGCACCCATCAGGCATCTTGTTCATGCGCTTTTCTGAAGGCATTTTTCTCCAAAAGTATTCCAGTATACCTTGCTATCAGCAGTGCTATTTCAAGGAGCTTTGCGTCCTCTAGCTTTAATTCGCTCTCTGCTTCGGGCTAGGTTCTTCTACTACAGCCGCTTCATGTTTGAGATATGCTAGAGATTAATATCCTTCCAATCTTTCAACTTCCGCCGATATTCAGAGGTAACTAAGTACTAACCTTATGCCGTTACGCATATAATAATGCGGTGATGAAGATCTAAGCTTACTGCACAAGAAAGAAGGCGGGTCCAGGTAGGTGGCTGACTAACTAGTTATCTTTTAGAGGCTATTGTCACACCAAGGCGCATCGTATTCTCAAATTCCTCAAACTTAAGTGAATGTTGATTCCCAGATGCGTCACGCGAGCAGTGAAACGAGAATATTGAAGAGGTTATCCCCATGACACGATACCTTAATCCTGCTCACCAACATTACGGTCAGATTCCAGTTCGAACATAACATTGGCCGAATATTTGACCTCACTGTCCCCAACTTTGACTTTGGCTCGGCCTTTGATCTTCAACGTTGACTAAGAAGCCCCTCTTGTATTCAAGGCCGGTTCTCGAGTTTCCTAATCCTTGGATAAATACTTGTTTTTCTCACTATCAGGAGTCGCATCAGTTCTACGCCGACAGATTATACAGGAGTGGAATCATGTATAAGGTGTCAAGGTATGGTGAAAATTATTCTCCTTAGTAGAGTTGGATTGTCCTCGAATCGCTGCACCGCATAATGAATCCTGGATTTTATTTCTTGCATGTCCTGGCAGTCGTTCTACTTCTATCAAAGTACTTGCTTTCAAAGGAGGAAAGGGATTATTCTGTAAGTTCAAGTCTATCTCGCCACCAATTAATGGATGTATAGTCGGAGTCAAGTCCAGATACATTCTCCAATTACTGGTGCTAAATTTCGGTTATCTACCCTTCGGGAAAAAAAAGTCTGTTGTCTGATTAGTAGGCTTACAATCTAGTTGTAAAGTTCAGGTACTGGATTGCCTTTTCGTGAGCCATTGCTCCGGATCTTCTCACTTAAGAGCGGTTCTTAGACGTCCTTGTTGCGATGGGCAGCGTAATTCTCTATAACCAACTATTAGTAAGAACCTTGCAAGAACCGGAAAATTACGACCCTTCTCTCGTGCTTGTCATCGACAGTGGGCGAGACAGCTCAGCCCTGATGCCTGATGAATACCTGCAAAAGTAGCCAAACATTATTTTGCTTTCCTGTATGTACTTGTACTTATTCATATGTTATTATTCAGAGGACATTGGCGATATTGAATTGTGCTGAAATGAGATGCACACCGGGCACGATGCTTGTCACTTCTTACAGAAATCCCTTCGCTATTTCATTAAGCTAGATAACTACCGTGCTCAGCACTCAATATTGGTGCCGATATTTAATTATACCATGGGAGCTTCCCTGGAAACAATTGCCCATCCCCATCTTTGCTGGATGATGCAGAATTTGGACACCAGTCAATGAGATCTCGGAGTTCAGGAGAAGATTGATAGTACGAATGGAAACGGGCATGAATATTTCTTTGCCGTCTTTTTGACAGAAGGACGGAGTGGCACCCATACAGATCTCGAGAGTAAGGGGCATATCCGTTCTTTCGCTGACGGTGCGTCAGTGCGAAAGTTGGGATAGAATCAAACAAAAAGCTTACTTCGCCTTCTTCAACTGTGAGTTGATGGGTAGAGTCAGGATCAACGCCGATATAATGGAATTTTTCAATTGGCCAGCGTAAAGCCCTTCGATGTAGATCGGTAAAACGTGCTCGTTTGAACTCGTATCCGACAACAGTTATCTTCGTTGGGTATCTTCCGGTGTACTCGTGGAATCGCGCAATTGAGAAGAGAAGATTCTGGTAAGAGTCAAGGGCATGGTCTTCCGTTGTAGCACGGTCGAATGGCGTCGATTTTAGTAGAAAAACATCAGCAGCCACAGCAAGGCGCATATAGGACTCTGCTTCAGTTGTTGTCGAGGTAGTGCGAGTCTGCCCACTGAATACACAATCATTGAATCAACAGACATATATCATCAAGCCTAATTGCTCACCCGCTGAACACAAGCAATGACTGTGGGTCGTCTCTCGCCAGCTCTGCGCTGCATCACTGTCAACACACTTGAAGGCAGTAAACTGGGGGATCTACCCTCGAAAAATATGGGCGAAAAACGCGGAGACGCGGCCGCCCCCCATCTGATAGGGCTCGAGCACCCACTGGTCTTCGTGTAGCCTTAGCTCAGGATTGGTGCCCTTCCAGATCGCATGGCCGGGAACAATGATGAGGTGGCTGAGATGGCGAGCAGATGGATCTCGCGTTATGGTCGATAGCAGTGCGGAGGGGTTAACATATTCCGGATACCGGGTGGAATAAAGGAAGTGGATGTTGGAAAGGAGGGATAGGGCAGCGACCAAGAAAAGGAGAAGGAAGCCAAGATTTGTTACACGGGCACGAGAAAAAAGAAAATCAAATGAGAAAAGGTTGCGGGGGGATGTAGCAGTGTGTCGACGATACGTGCCTCGCCTTGCAATAGTCACCGGGGAAGGGAGCATAAGGTGTGGTCAGCTGCGTGCCGTGACCCACTCAAACATATCTCTTGCGTCCCTGATCCGACCCACTTAACCCCACTACATAAGTATGTACTTTTATGCATCGTGATCGTTTCCTGATATCCATCCACCATCCACGTAAGTATATTACATAGGCCTCTTTAGATCAAAGTCCTCTGGTCTCCTACGAATGTACATCCCCCTAGTGCTCGGGGAAAAAACCCAAAAGCCCGTCTTGGTCGTCCTCTTCGCCCCCCTCGAACTCTTGCTGCCAGGTCTGAAGGCGTATCCTCATTAACTCGTCCCAGAACAACGTCGGTACTTGATCTCCTTTCTTCAAAAAGCCGCGAATGTGTCTTAACCATTGTTTGACTAGTCGGAATCTGACCTCGACCTTGAGGTTATTCGGAGAATCCTGTTCGAATGGAGGCAGGGATTCTTGGAAAGCCAAAAGAGACACCTGCCCAAGCCAGTAAAACGGAAGAGCTAATCCGCAGTAAGGTCAGCGCTTAGGTATATTACTGGCAACATTGACTGACCGTTGTAGATAAACGGAGGCTCCTCATTTATGTCGTTCACTTTGGGCAATTCTGGAGCATTCAACCAGTTTTGTAGCCAATTGTGCAAAGCGTACTGGAGTCTGTAGATTTCCTGGTTCACGGCATCATTTGTGTTCACTGTTGCAACCGTGACTACGTTGCCCTGTTGCAGTCGACCCTCAACACAGGTAACAAATAGGTGGCGTAGCATCGCATGAATAAGAATGAAGTGGGAGAAGGGATTGATTGGAATATGGACCTCTAGGAGCCGCGTTTCGGACAATATACCCAGGGTCTGAAGCATACCAATGCCAGTAAGTCGTGACTTAGATGTACCGTAAGGCGAGGAATCTTGAAGCACTGTGATCCAATCCGCGGCGGTATGAGCCCGCCACAGCGCGTCTTCACAAGGTAAATTCAATTCAATTTCACTTGGGTGATAGGATGACGGGGAAGCAAAATAGATGTTGTGGCAGCAGTCATGCAAATAGGACCACCATATCGCCCTGTCACAGCTCAAAGTCAAGTCATGATCACGACACGACTTGAACATACCTCTTGGTCATTTCATGTGCTACCCAATCCTGCCACAAGAGCTCAAGAGGTGCTTCTGAAAGATTCATGGGTTCCCACGACGCATTCTTTGCGATCATGCCAGTTCGACGGATCATCTACAGGCCAACTGAAAAATTGTCGTGTGGCTCAAAATGCCCTGCACGCACCATGACAAGCATTCCATGGTATATACTCGATGACGCACGCTGATCTGGTAATTGATGAAACAGGCCGATAGTCTGTAGGAGAACGACAGCTAGGATGAGATGAACCTGATCTGAAGAGTCTGTCGGATTCTTTGCCTAGAACAATGGTCTTTCCTCGAAAAAAGATGAACCACTCAGTAAGCAAACTCACAAATTCTTGGAGTAAAGCCTCTCGAGCTGATGCTAAGGTTTTAGTGATAAACATGGATGCTTTTCGTGTCTTCACGAAGAGTGCACCACAAGCTTGCATAGCACCTAATAGAACGGGGGGTTTCTGATCAGAAGTAAACGTGGTAACGTGGACAATAGGAATTTGGGAAAGGAAGGCGGTGAAAAATAAATATACTATGAATTCGCATCGACTCGGTGAGTATTGTTGTCAGCTTTTCTGGAAAGTGCACGCACGATAATGCTGCAACTCGGGTTCGAGAGGATCTACTTCAATAGTAGACGACTGCCGAACATCACCAATTGCGAGTCTGGTAATAGAAGTGGTGTCGAACGTCGCCAGTTCTTGAGTTCCCTCGAAGGCTTGACTATCGCCGTATGTTTCGATTGCAGCCGTCCTTGTTGGAGAAATCTGAGAAACGAATGGGAAGACATCTGAATGTGTAGCCAAGCCAGCCCAGCCCGGGTCCTCAGAGAGTGACGCAGAAGGGGACGGATTGAAAATGCCGCTAAAGAACGACCCAAACATGTCACTAGCATAAACCGAGGATAAGTGGCTATCGACGGGAACAACGCGACCGTCGACCTCTTCATTCGTGTCCGGTTCAGGGTCGTTCAGTTGGTAAAGCTCCACAGCCGACGCACTCACGGGAAACTCATCCAAGGTAAACTGATCAGCTTTGGGAAAGGACGGCATGGAAACACTGGAGTTTAATGACTTGGGACCTCCTTGAAGTCGGTCGAAATGTGAGGCTGGTTTATTATTTAAAGATCCTGAGTGTTCCTCTAATTCGGGAATTGAGTAGGTGTTCGCACTATAAGTCGGATTAGGTTTAGGTGTCGTAATGAGCATCGTCGAAGGCAAAGTGGATGATTTAGAAGATGAATCAGTGTATGTCGCTGGCGATATTGATTCCTGCTGAGCAATGGGGTCGTTTGTAACGGATGACCGTCGTCCAGACCCATTGAACACACATTCTTTTCCGCGAGCAGTACACTTGGAACAAGGATATTGTCTATCGCATTTGATCTTGGATTCCATGCACGAGGCGCATGACTTTCGTCTGGTTCGACTGGAACTTGAGGACGTTCAGATTGCATCCGTTAATGATCGAACTTCAAGAACGGGCTCAGAGAACTCACGGATCACTACAACTCTTCTTGTGTCGAGTAAGAAGGTCACTGCGGGTAAATTGCGAGTCGCACGTCTAATAGACATAGTTAATGCCAAGTCCATACGAGTCCAGCCAAAGACTTACGTCGCATCGATGTAACCTCTCGTTCGTGTCTAGGGTATCAATCAGTAGTGGTCTCGATACAAATGACGCAACTCACGAGTACGAAGATGTCGGTTTAGATGAGTCGTGCGCGTAAATTTGGCTGGGCAATGCGGACAGAGCTTCGTCTGAGGGAGAATTGGAATATTGCCCCTGTGATTGCGCATCTTGGATAGAGAACCATCCTTCTTTCTGAACTCGAGCGGTTGATCCTCCGTAGGCGGTACGGGAAGTCTCTGCGAGGTCAGCATGGTGGGCCCAGAGGTAGATGGCCGATTTGAAGAGAATAGAGTCGCCTGGCGAAGCATCAGATTCGGAAAACAGGTGTCAACCTCACCCATGGAGGCAGAGTTCAAATTGAGCACTTGTACAAGTCCGCCACCCTCGGAGTCTGGAGACTGTCGATACGCCTTTTTTGGACTCACCTGTCAAGTTGTTAAATAATGTTGATGTTACCTTATACATTATCAAGGACATCACAAGCTCGGGAAATCAGTACTAGCTCAGTACTCAGTACCGAGTCCCCATCACAAATATTTTGGCCAAGGATATACAAGCGTGTATGACATTAATAGCCCCACACTAAACTCCTCTCCGAGCCAATTCTCTATCGATAGCCCATTTCACCGCGGCTTCCACGTCGTTTGCAATGTGAGTCGGGCGATGTGATGGCGGACCTTGCTGTGGATCAAAAACTCCAGTTTGGACAAGGACCGACGACCAACCAGCGGCATTAGCCCCAGCAATATCTTCAAAAGTATGAGTGGAGGGAAAGGGCCATCGGGAAGTTGGAAGTGCTTACCCGATTCCGGATTGTCTTCGATGTTCAAATGTGCAGTGAGCTCAGAAAAGGCTCTCTTATCATTACGTACCTCCTACCATATATCTGCGTAAAATGTGTCATCAACGTGTCGGCTAGTTGGTGGACACAGTTGCTTACACGCTAGGAAGCGTACCAGCGACACCATATATATCTTTTAGCCGTTCAGCCAGAACGATTTCAGCAAAGTTGTATGTGGCCCTTGTCGGTTTCCCATATTGAACATATGGATAAGGTGATCCGGTTACAGCCTAAAAGATAAATATCATTGCAATACACGAAACAATATGCAAAACGGATATGCCTTAAATACTGCTTGGAAAGCTTCCTTGAACGCACCTTGGCCTAGGCGAGGTCTTCCGAAATCCGATCGCCAAAGCAAGTCGGGGTTACAGAACACGACCTCCACAGGTTCCTGCAGTTCTCCAGAAGAAACGTAAGGTCCGCCAATCACCCCATTTGACTGGATAACGTCGCAGAGTACCTGAACTGAGGCAGAGCCGAGTTTCAACACAGGATTTGGTGTGTAGAAGCGTTGCTAGAAAAAATACCATCCAAAGCCCAATCTCGAGGGTCGTGAAACACGAAGATGGCTGAGATTCGTGTCTGGGAAAAGTCTACGCACTGCGAGTCGAACTGTGGTCAGATCTCATACCCGTCGTTAACTGTCTCAAATACAGACATTGGCGATCTCTAATTCCGCTTGTGTGATGGCATGAAACGGCCATACCCTAAATTTCGACTATTAATTATAGGAGGGTTCAAGGTAGAAGCGCGAAATCCCTTACGAACGATTCCAAGCTAATACATCTATGGTTGTATAGGCCTTCTTGAAGCCATAGCTGGTCGAAATTTAGCCTGATAGACGTGTAAAAAACGGACATCTTCACCTTTGAGCAACGTTTCGCACTGTGTCAAGTTTGCCGCCAAGAACTAGCACAGCTTTATCGGAGTATTTGTGGGAAAAAGTCTTGAGAATCGTGTGTGCTTGAATGTACTGCTTGGGATCAATCTAAAGTGCATTAGCTTCAATCACCAAGCAAGGATAACCCACTCACTGATATTCCCAGTTGCCGCGTGAGCTTTTCGCATCGGTCAACCTCACTGACTCCACCACCATTGGTCAGCTGAAAGGATTTAGATGGCGATTCATTGATTGCACAGAATGATGTGACTAACAAGGATGTAAGGGATTCTCCTACGAATACGTTTGTTAGCATGATGACGCCATGAGCTGATTACGTACACACATTTGGAAGGGATTGCGCCCGTCTAAAATCTTCAACGCACGCTTTGCTTCTGGAAGAACATTTGGGCCCTGCAATAAGACGCCGTCCTAATCACGGTTTCAACAAAAACGACAAGGGGCACAAGGTGGGTATACAATGGACACATTCTTACATACAATATCAAACACAAAAGCCAATGGGGGTCGCTGATCTGGACAAGCTGCTGATAGTAAATATGAATTCGAACTGACCATGGTCTAACAGGCATAATTATTACTCACCGCTGCCCTGGAAGCGTCTGAGAGGGGCCGGGAGAAGTCGGGAAGGAAATCTCCTAATGGAGGGGTTAATCCGTGTAAGGGTGTGTTGGAATTGCATGAGGCGAGGCCTGACCCCTGACGCGAGTGTATTTTCCGAGGCAACTTGAATCAGAACGAGTGTTACAGTCTTGTGTGACGCACACGCACACGTGAACGTGACCTATTGTCAGAGTGTTTAAAATGATAAAGTTTCAACGTTCGACATGAACTATCTGCTCAGGCCATTCAACTCTGAATTGCCTTTGTCCCACAATTAGAGGCCCGCGCTGCACAAGTCTTACTCCTTGGTGAGTACATCAACCTTGAAGTATTCTATCGTGCTCGCTGGTAACGTCATTCGAATCAGTTCGAATTTTCAAAAGTTATGATCCCATTCAGATCTTCTGCAATCTCGCATACTTCCAATGAGTCTCCTTCAATAGCGATGGAGAAAGGGGCCTATAGAATGAAAGCTCCGTATCCCAACAAGCCAGTGCGATCCCTTCATTCCTCGAATCAGCGAGTCGGAAAACACAGACAATGGTACAATCAAAGTCCCTCTACTCTAGCTACGCTGGTCGCGCTTCTTATCTTCGCTTCAATATCCTCTTTTGCAATAGCATACTACCTTCTTTCTTCGAGGTGGGACGCTTGTAGACTAGGTCGACAACCAGTTGCTGATCAACTTCAAGCCATGTCGTTTAATTTACATCGAGACGACATCCCACATGATCCCGATGAGACGTTTCTATCCTATCTTCCTCATAGCGGGTTTCATAATCAACGTATCGCCTTTGAGAATGCCCTTGTCCTTTCACGTGTATTGAATCGAACCCTACTTGTCCCACCTGTCTCCCTTGGCAGCAAGCCTATCCACTATGCTCCGTTTGATGTTTTACACCAAGAACTGGTACTGTCAAACAAAGTCGGTCTTCGACACTGCTCTTGTGTCTCGCCTCTTGTTCCTTTGCCTCTGGAATGTACAGACTATTTCGATCAAACTCATATACCTTGGGACTGGCTAATGGATCTTGACTATGTGAAGCACAATCAACGATTGCGCCAGCGTTGGAATCTCTCTGATGCATGGATTAACGAAGGCCTGAATTTTTCTAAATCAGACATCCTCTTCATTAAGGACAACGGCCCCTATCAATATCGTTTTCTAGATACTCGAAATGACACCTCGCCGGTAAACCACAAGTTCTCAGAGAACATATATATATCTGACCTTGTCGCGTCGAGGAAACGTCTCGTTCACGTCGGGACACTGTTCGGTTCATCGCGGTTACGTCTCAAAGATCCCTCCAACGTTATACTTCGAGGTAACATACGAAGAAGTATGAGTTTCAGCAATCCTTTGCTCCTTGGCATTGCTAGTTCAATTGCGACCTCTCTTGGCCCACTCTTCATAGGTGTGCACCTCCGCTTGGGCGATGGAGACTTCCGGAACAATGCAGAGAACCATGCACGGAGAGCTTGGCGGCAAGTTGTGTGCAGTATACTCTCCTACACAGAAGAAGAAGCCTCCGCGTTGGAGAATGATTTCGTGGACCAAATTCAATACGAACCATTCTATGAACGTATATCGTCCAATGTACTGAAGTGTCGGCACCGCCTTCATACCAACACTAGCCGCCTTCAACTAAACACTCCGATTTTCTTATCGACGGATGTCGATCAGAACAACCCGGTGTTCGTCGGGTTCCGTAAAACCTTTCCCTGCATGTTTTTTCTGTCTGACTTTCCTGTCGAGACGGCTCCTTTGGAAAAAATACGTAATCCGCTCGATGGTGTCAGGATGAAGCATATTCTCCTTCCCTTCGTCGATGCTCTAGTTGTGGGACACGCGTGGAAGGTTGTGGGTACGAGCAATAGTACTTTCAGTAGTTATGTCCAGGACGTCTTATGGAGGAAGCAACATGATCTGGAAATTGTCCAGCGAGGGTAGTATCTATTAGATCTGGACGGGTTACATATGTGATCGTAAATCATCAATGCAATCAGGTTTTAAGGATACTTAATGCAAATGCGCATCGATGATGCATGATGGAGTTTGATCACCAACTGGTTAAAGAACTTGACAGTTTGAACGTGAATGCTCGGATTCTGCCAGCTAATCAGAGTTACTAATGCTTTGAGCAAGAAGATGGGGGACGCTAGTTATACTCTGGTTGGCGTAACTTTTATGTAGTATATCATGATGCCCATTAGTTCGTGTTACAATATATTTTTACATTACTTATGATCAACAAAGTCAAGCGGGATCAAATGTTTCGTGCACTGCATCAACTACCGACATTTATCTCCGAATAGGACTATCAGATTGAATGTTTCTCTGGGTCGTCGCCAAGGGGCTCGTTTGTAGGTCTTGATGGGATCTCGTGCTCGATTATAATACACTCAGTTGCTCTTTGATCCCTTTCTAACAACCCTCAAGATTACTCACGTATCTCAACCTTGAAGGTAGTGCGTCGAGTATCTGGCCAGCTATGTCTACATCCGTCGAAATTCCTAAGGCTGCGCCCACTTCGGCGGCGGAGCTTGCTCCCGCGTCCCTTCCCAATGGTGGAGAGGGCGCCGTTTCCACTCTTCAAGGGCTCGACCTCTGGCTTCAGAATTTTCGCAAGTACGAGGCTACTTTGGTATGATCCAATTCTTCAGCATGTCGTAGATACTGATTGAAAATGCAGCGAGAGATCACGAAGACTTCGGCTGAGACCAAGTTCAAGGCCGAGCTGGGCACTATCGAGCAATGTATGGCTTCCGGTCTCTCTTGATCTGGACTTTTTTGATACTTATCGTACTCGAAGGGTTCCAGATCTTACCTGAAGCTGAGCAGACGGCGACGGTATATACCTTGATGCTACACTCCAACCAGGATCAGATTCGGTTCTTTATTTCGGCCTTGCAGCAGATGATACGACCAGATGTCGCGAAACCTGAAGGTAAGAGCCCCCAACCTTGAAAAGCATCAAGAAATTGACGATCAGCCAAGTTCCTGCCATCGATAATCCCGTAAAGTCCAAGGATCGTCGTCCGCCCAGCCTTAATATTCCCGAACTTGGCTCTCCCACTACTCCCACCTCAGTCATATCCAAGGAAACTCCTTGTCCGGAAGCTGATCAGGGAAAGTCGAGCATTCTCAAGCCAATTTCAGAAAACGAAGATAAGGATACCAGCGCTAATGCCCCAGGACTTCCTGGATTAGGTGTACTGAACCCATTCCATCTGAATATGCTCGCCAATGCAGGACTTTCGCCTGAAGCACAGCTTCTCGCCGTCCAGTTGATCATGAGCGGAGTCGTCCAACCTGTTGGCGCACCTCCTGCTCCCCAGCGCCCCTCGGCCGTCAAGAAAGCTGTTCATCCGGGAGATACAAAGAACTGGCGTACACCGAACAGTGCCAAATATCCTAGGAGCGCCTTACAGAGTAATGGCTTGAGAGCCAGTGCCTTGAAAAGTGCTACTCTCAAGAGCGCTAGTCTCCCCAGTGCGAGTTTGCCAAGTGCTGGATTAAAAAGCAGTGGATTGGATAGCGCTGGCGCTGTAACTCCACGTGAGGAAGATTTCGATCCAGAGATGTTAAACGACGTTGCGGCTTGGTTAAGAAGTTTGAGGTTGCACAAATACACATCTTGTTTCGATGGATTGTCATGGCAAGAGATGGTCGTCCTGGACGACGCCACTCTAGAAGCCAAAGGAGTTGCCGCACTCGGGGCCCGGCGCCGCTTGCTTAGGACGTTTGAACATGCTAGGAAGAAGATGGGTATGGAGGACCCAGATAGTGCCACGCCCACCACTAGCGCACTCGTTTCTGACACCGTACCATCTACCACATCTACTGAGCCAACACTACGCAGTGCTGCGCCCACTTCGAAGCTTTCTATCACTTCCCCCGTCTTTGTACCGTCGTTCGTTCGTGGGCCTCAGAGTGCTGCCCTAGTAGCCCTTGTCACTGGATCATCCCCAAATACTGTGACTTGATCCTAGAATCTTGATAGATCTATTATCTCTTATACGGTGGATGGATGGAGGCAGAGGTCGATCATCACTGTCTTTCTTTCCCAGACTACATAATGTGAAGTTTCCCTGTGTCTACAAATTTAAATAAGCGCATATTTTCCGTCCTTCTCCTCATGATCAGAAAGTAATCGGAGCATCCAAGAACATGCGTCCATTTCTATAGTAAGTATGCAAAATCCACTTCTCGCCTTTTTTGTACAAAACTGGTAAGGAAGATAGCCGACGTGATCAGGGAACACTAAATACTTTCAAGTAATAACTCTCATCTCTGAGCCAGCTTCTCTTTGTAGAGTTCTTCTTCCTTTTACTTCGACGTTGCCTGAAGCGGCATAAGTCAGAATGGCAGCGCCCGACGCGACTCCCCCGGCTCTGAATGTAACGGAAAGCTCGGATAACCCAGTGTCTTCTATCCGACTTCGGTCTGAAGCAGAAACCAACCAAGTTCGCAATGTTCCTAAAGCGACCTTAACGAATTCACGACCTCAGAAAACGTCGACTGTGGGATCAACGCACGATAATGATGATGCAACGTGGGGCTCTAATTTCTGGGTCACATTGGTAGACCCACAGGTATGTCTGAAGGCCATCTCGTCATAAATACGATTACAATAGTAGTCTCTCAGAGCCAATCATCTTTTTTTGCCTGCCCAGCCACTGGCCAGGTCAGTTGGGATCCGCCTGTTGGAAGTTTTGTGTATGTTAAGTTCATATTTTACAAGTTGACACCCTGACGTAATGGTATCATGCAGACTACCTCCTAGCGAGAATGGGGAATGGTGGGAGTTGTCCGATGAGAGTCGTGGTGGGATACCGTACTACTATCAAACAAAAACTGGAGCAACAGTATGGGAACGACCTACAGGATTTGTCATTCCATTAGGCATCATTCAGGTAAATATCCGGTTCCTTCTACATTCCTTCATATTCATGAGATCTTTAGAATACAACTTTAGGTCGCCGACTATCACAGACAACGCGATTTTCAGTATCTTTTGAGGAAAATATAGACACAAGTAGATCTTCATCTCACAACCGACGATCGCGACAACAGGGCAGTGAGCCAGATCTTCCACATGGGTGTGGTACTGCTTCCCTGCGGCAACTGCACTCCAATCGTTCAGCACCTCGTGACATTAACACAGGGGTCCAAAGATCATACTCGACTGACATACGCGTCGCTCATGCCGGACCAAATCGTCCAATGCAGCAATTGACTCCCATTCCCAGTTCAGATGCTTCCCCCCCATCTTCGCCCTCGCATAAGTCCATAACATTGGCACCTTCCGTAGCAAACGGAGACGAAAACCTCGTTGCTGTGTCAAAGATTAGACTGCACACCAACTCGAGCGGCCCCGATCCGATTTCCCGGGCTCGGGTTAAATCTTCGTCCTACGTTTCCCATAGACCTCAGCAACCACAGAGCCTTACAGCCGCTCTAGAGAAGATTTCGACCTCACACTCCGATAGTGGGCATGGTAAATCCCTCCTACAATCGCCGACCAGTGTCTCGAGCAAAATGACGGCAATGAGCAGTCAATACGAACAAGGTGGCACTCTTGATTTGGACATCATTACCTCAAATCAGGGAACGTCTACAGCTAATATTCCACCTTCTCCCCAACGCCCTATTCCTGCCACGCCTACCCTCGAAGGACGAAAAGTTTCAGGTCTTACGATCGGAGGAAGAGGTATCAGCAACCCAATACCTAATCATGGTGAGATCACATTACATTCACAGTGGATTGTTTTCTTTGAATTCCTGTCTAGCCGCTACCCTGCAAATGAGTCCCGTAAAGAACCGCGCCAATGGGCAGCCTATTCCAGTGCAGCCACGTATACCTCCGTTGTCAAAAAAGTACTTAATGCCTTTTGATTCCTAGTATGCCCAAAACTTTCTGATCTTTGCAATTATGTTGATGTTTCACAGTACTCATCCCCCCTTGCCTGCTGACCTTGTCACAGATATCAAGCAATTCTCCGAATCCGAGTTCGCTCGGCAATACTTTTCTACACATCGTACAGGCTTCATTTTTAGGCGTAAGGTCCCTGTCGCTCAGATGATGACTTGGCAGAAAGTCGGTATCTCTCATTCTTTCCTGCTGTGAACCGGCGGCAGACCTCCCTCGACAGGCACCACTCAGCTCCCCTTTACTTTCATTGAATCGATCGTTGTCCAAAGATGCAGTGAAAATGTTCAGAGTCCTCCAATACCTAATGGGAGATCGAGAACGCGAAAGAGGTCCTGGTCATCGATTACCGACTGAGCAGACAAGCTCGTCTCTCCAGAGCGCAGGCAATGCTTCTAGCGTTTCCCTTCCAGGCAACTCCTTTAACCTACTGGAGGAGGAGCGCTGGTTACTCGGCGAAGGACTAGCACACGGGGAATTAAGGGATGAGATTTACTGTCAATTAATGAAACAGCTGACTGGAAATCCTAGCACGTAAGTCGGACTTCTTACACTTTGACAACGGATGATCACTAGGTTTTTCTTTTAAGAGAGAGTGTTTTCAAGGGATGGCAGCTGCTATGTGTCGCTCTCATCACCTTCCCACCTTCCAAGAACTTTGAGACATATCTCTCTTCGTTCTTACAGCAACATACCACTGAACACGAAGGAAGAGTCGATGTTATGGCGAAGTATTGTCTGCGACGACTCGCTTATATTTCCAAAAAGGGTCCACGCGGAAAGCCTCCTTCATTGGCTGAAATAGAGACCGCTTCGGTAAGTCTATATCAATCCTCTAAGCTGTCTCTTAAAGAGTATCAGGACTCTGCTTTCAATCCATCGATCTTTGGAGAAACCCTGGATGGAATCATAAGGTTACAAGAACGGAAATACCCCCAACAGAAAGTTCCCATTATTCTTCCTTTCCTAGCGGATGGTATCCTTGCCTTGGGCGGATTAAAAGCAGAAGGCATTTTTCGCATTCCTGGTGATGCAGACTCTGTTTCGGAGCTAAAGTTAAAGATCGATCGTGGCTACTATACAACGGACGGCGTCAATGATCCCCATGTCCTCGCATCTTTGATGAAGTTGTGGCTTCGGGAGCTTTGTGATCCTCTAGTACCAGAGGAGATGTACAATGAGTGTATAACAAGCTCCAAGGACGCTAGCGCCTGTGTACAAATTATTGAGCGCCTACCGACGATAAATCGACGTGTCGTGTTGTTCGTGATCAGCTTCCTTCAGCTATTTCTGGAGGAAAAAGTTCAAGGTCTTACAAAGATGACCCCTGCTAACCTGGCCCTCGTTATGGCACCAAATTTGTTACGATGCAATTCTGACTCTGTGTCTGTCGTGTTCACCAACGCCCAGTAAGTTGCCACTCCTCAACTGCCACTGTTGACTGATCCAGTGTGTGGTTCTCATAGATACGAACAAATTTTTGTCTACAACCTTCTACTTCATCTTCAGTGCGGGGAAGTAGATTCCAATTATATTCCAACTCACGGCCTTGGGAGTAAATCTTCGTCAGCACGTCCTCGTTCGGCAAAATCTCGAATACGTCATCCTTGATGCGAGCCACATTCTATCGGCACTACATTGTCGTATACTTCGATTGACATTCCACAGTATATATATGTATACCAAGAATGTATGGCTGGAGACACACGTTTGTACATCCTTCCACTACTATTGAGATGGCTGGGGAGCGTCTGCTCTCAAGCCAAACCGTCGTCGCTTGAGTATTCGACCGCTCCTCTTAGGCTCATTGAGTGTATCTTGGTCAAGACCCTGAGCATCTTTGTCCTGGGAGTCTTGTTCTTTCGGATTCAGCGAACCAGCAGATATTTCACCGTCCTCGAGACTCCAATCGTCTTTCAGTCCAAAACTTCTCGAGCGCACTCTTCTACTGGGTACTTCCCACCTGCTTTGCCCACTTTGCTCTTCGACATCTCGCTTTTGAAGTTTGGCCTGACTGAACATCCATTCGTCTTGATTCCCATAAGTGTCTGTCTCGGAACTTGACGCGCCGAAAAGAAGTTCCTGGTCCTCAAGACTCCAGTCATCCATAAAATTGGATTGTTTCGAGGCTGATCTCCTTGGAACGGATGTCCTCCCCTCATCAAATTCTGTCTGTTTGACATCTCTGTTCTCGAGGTTGACGTCTTTGTCTTCGTCAAAACTCCATCCGTCTCCACAAGAATTATCTCTTGACAGCGAACTTGATGTGCCCACAGAAAATTCATCCTCAAAACTTCTGTCCTCGAACGATGCCGATCGTCTGAACCGGCCCAACCCTCCGGTGGGTCCCTTGACTTGATCAAAAGTCCCCTCTACTCGAGGCCGTGAGCTCCATTGATTAAAGCCCCATTCATCATCAACTTCGTCCTTAGAATCAAATGATTTCCATTCATCCCATTTTGCATCATGCGACGATGCCTTCGCCTTGCCATTGCCATGAGGCGCATCTTCTTGACCAGATAACGCAAGCTTTTCGATTTGAGTCAAAATCTTCAGCACCTCACTGCTGCCAACTTCTGATTCTTCGGCCCAGAGATGTTTTTCGCCTATTTCCCTGCGAAGCTTTTCTACGAGTCGACGAGTGTGCCCTGAAACTCTGACGCCATTCAGCTGCATTTCCTGAAGTGCTTCGAGCACGCCTGTCAGGTCTTGGAAACATTTCCACCGCGTCTCAATCAGCTGATGATACGCTTCAGAGGAACATCCAAAAACGTATGAGGCAATTGAAAGATTGCGCGCGTGTTCAAATATCGATAGCGCGAGATGAGGATCATTGAACTTTTCACGGAACGTCTGCATGATCAAAGCCACCAAGTGAGGGTACGTGGGTGGCTGGAGCATTGGGAGCTCTCCTTTAACTCCAGATGAAGCAGCTTCCGATATGGCTTTCCGAGCTGCCGCTTCGCACCTCTGAGACTCTCCAAAGACAGCGTCTGTGGCCCATTCAAGAAGCTCCTGGTCGGTTGTGAAGAGGTTGATCACTTCTCTCTGGCGATCCAGGATATCGTCTAGTTCTGTCGACCATTTGAGCCTTTTCGGGTATTTGCGTAGTTTACCAATAAGATCATCAATTCCGTCCGTTCCAACACCGATGACAGAGTTCTTTGATGAAAGGCTTTTCTTCTCCTCGTCAGCAGCTGCATCGAAAATCATGGCGAACATTTCGTTGAACGCGTTGGATTCACGGGCTGTCATGGCCTGCCGAGGTTGACGAGATATCCGCTGAGAAACATTATTCGCCAAAGGGCCCGTGTCAGAGAAATTTGAATTTTCCTGAGATGAGCTAGCCAAGGAAAAAGTCAACAGAAGAGCAGGCTGAGGCATATAAAAGCTAGCTAACATAGGTCGTTGAGTGTTCGAAGGAACACCCAGGTTCAGACGTGACGAATGGTAAGCTCGGGACAAAGAGACGACTAAGGTGATATGTTAACAATAGGCAAGGCGAGAAGGAGGAAACCCACTGGACTCGAGAGATCTTGGAACGGTTGTAAAGTAATGCGCAAGAATACATCGGCTCAACATGGTAAGCAGACGCCTCAGCAAATTTCGAACTTCACCAGAAAGAGCTTTGACGTAATGTTGTTATATAACGAGGCCATAGGTACATAAATATACAGGCTCCCTTAACGGTCAACCTCGACTAGTTTTGCACCAGCTTTACCCTCAACGGTAGATTCTCACCCTTCAATTCTTCACCCTCGAGAGTAGGAATCATTACCAAGCACGCTTCCCGACGCAAGCGCTCAAGTTGCGGCGTTGTAAATAGTTCAAAGTTGTTGATGATTTCCACTGTGAGTGACTGTACCTCGTACAAAGCGAATCGCCACCCAATACAAGCCCTGATACCGCCAGCAAATGTCAACCTGAAATCTTGTCAGGACAGTTTACGGGAGATGCAAGGGTAGAAATACAAATTTCCGTAAACACCGAGAGTTGGTCCTTTTTTCTCGTCTGTCTTCCTTAACCATCTATCTGGATTGAAGATGTCTGCATCTTCGCCGAAAACGTCCTTGTTTCTGTCCCATATATCATGTCATTCTCAAAACCCTCAGCGCGATGGGAGACTGAATCAAACCTATGATATGCTGCAATAGACAGAATAACCTTCATCCCTTTCGGTATTGGCAAATCTTTCAAATACTCGCCCGAAGCCGTCCTTATGGGTGTAGATAGTGGTAACACATCATCCTTCGCCGCTTGGCGATAATTCTGATAAAGAGCAGGGTGGAAGCGCATTGACTCCTGTAAGAAAGGTCAGCACCAGGTCCCTGACAGAGAAAGGTAAACGTTACCTTAAGGATGGCAGCCAAGTATTGCATGCCGTCCAAATCACTCGCCGTAAAAGAAGAACACTTACGACCACTCGCAATTTCAGTGGCACGAATTTCGGCTCGCAGACGGACCTGGTATTCAGGATGGCGGGCAAGTTCGAGCAAAACCCAACACAACGAAGTGGCGCTTGTCTCGTGTCCAGCCAATAAGATTGTCCTATGGATCACAATCAATAACATCCTGATGTCTAGAGAGTGGTATGACATACCGCATTTGCGCCAGCATCTCTTCATCTGTAAGCTTGGTAGCCTCGTCTTCTGATGCATTAGCTTTGACTTCGATACCGTCAGTCTAATACAAAACAAGAAGAGTCAAATTCACCTAAGAGACTCAATATGTCTTTATTGTTTCTACCCTGTGAAAGGGCACCCGCCTTGGACTTGACCAACGCTCGCGCGACCTCGTTTGCGAGTCTCGCTGTGTGACGTGCATGGACGAGGTTCCTTCGCCTTGAAAATTTAGACATAAGCTGAAGGACCCAGACTGGGAGTATGGTCTGCATGAAAATCGAGGATTTGGGCGGGGAACCCAGGGTATCCGACCTATTGATAGCTCAGGTGTTGCAGATCGAGAATATTCCTTTCACGTACATGAGTCCGAAGTAGGCTTTCATAAATTCATTGTCTACCCGAGACAATGCACCAAACTGGTAATCGAAGGCAGCTATCCAATATCTCTCAGTGTCTTGGATAAGAGAAGAGGATCAATATCTACCTTCGCCTATAGAATCCATTGTGGCTCTCGACAACCACGACGCAACATTAAATTCGGCACTTTGGTCAGGGGAGCTGGCCAGGATGTCAGTCCATTGCGCGGTTAGCTAAGTACACTGTGAGCACTCGGAGGTCCGGACGATATTATTGACTTTACCTCCCCTCCCACTTTTTGAAATATAGGTATGAAAGCTTTGGACTCAGGAGCTGTCTATCGCTTAGGAGGACATCCGGGTCACGAAACTAAACATGCGCTTACCTCCGAATCCCGGTAACATGACTTTCCTCTGCCTCTTATGTATGTCCCCTGCACATCAACAAATTAGAACATATGACCACTAGGGACTTGAGCGAGCCCGACGACCCCATGACTATCTGACCAGTGGGGCTCCATGACTATCTTACCATCTGCCCATAAGAGCCCACGACCCATTAAAACCCGAGATATTTCAGTTCGCTCTGGCCACTTCGAAAAACCATATCCTACAAACAAAGCAATGAGCATTGACAAGAGATCAAGCTAGGAAAACCAACCCGAAGTGTGAAAAATATATTGTAAAGCCTTTGGGTCAGAAACTAGAAGACGATCCTCCTGTATTCAATGTTCGTTGTAACGAGATGTCAAATTTTCAGAGAAACACAGACCCCAAATGCCCCTTTAATGCGGACCACATCACCAAATTGACGTTGATACTTGAAGTCCGGTACACCAGCCTGACTTTGAAATATTTCTGGGAGGTTGCCTACGAGACAAGACCACGATCAAGAGTTTCCAACGCAAGAGAAAGCGACAGAACACACCAAGAATGAAGGACTCTGGTTCAGGGCCAGGAACATGTGATACAGAAATCCGAGTATAACGTTGGTAGCAAGTGAGAACGAAAATTGCGACCAGAACGCCTAAAAGCAGCTCGACCTGGGGGGCCCATAGATGAGCGATATATGGTGGCGGGGATGGAGATCGAACCTTTGGCTCATAGAAGAAGTGGATATCAATCATTGTGAGATTGGTTAAAGGGTGTGCAGAAGCGGGGTGTTGTAAGCCAGCGACCTGATATAAGGTACTAAACCTGGTGCGAACTTATGGAGACCTGGAACGCCATCTCAGAGGGTCTAAGCGTAAACGGGGCAACAGTACTACATGTGACACATGCTCAGGATAAGAGTTGTGGAGGGTGAGAAAACAAGAGTGCTCTTGCGCCGATCGTCCTTAGCAATGTGTTTTGCCGAACGTAACGCGAGAACACAAGGACATTATATATACACAGTAAGATCACGAACCCAGTTCAATCCTTATAACGTTTATCCACTGTGTGATGCGCTTCCATAAGCGTCTCTCAACTCCCAAGGTTAAAATAGCCAGGTAACCTATCCCAGACGAGAGCAACTCCATTCAAAAAGACCTTTTTGAGTCTGAAGTACAATTCGAACAAAGCTGACGACTCATCATCTATCTCGTTTGGTGCGTGAGGTCCAAGACAGCCGTCCTTGAATCCATGAACCCATCTTAATTGTCCTCCCGCTGAGATAATCGGCGCATTGTCCCCATTCATGCAATTCGCCTTTACATTCCACCCTCCACTTTCAATTCGCTCAAGTGACGGAGTGAGACGCACGAATAGCTCCAGGAGTAAAGGTCTACTTTGACCCACAAGACAGGAGACACTTGAGTCTTTGCAACTTCGTGGCACAGACCAACTAAATCGTATCTGTCGCCGAGTAAGAAGGGGTTTGTTTTACAGCGATCCAGGAAGCCTTTCCACCTGCGTTGTCTTGTGTCCTCTAGTTAAGCGCCCTGGCCTTCAATGAGTATTGGAGTAAAGATAGAGGAGACCGTCGCCACTCACAGATATCTCCGTAGTATCGAACATTATCTGGCTCTGTATTGTAAAGAGGAAGGTTTACGAGCTCGTCCGCACTGGGTGGTGGCAAGGTGGTGACATAGTGAAAACCGTCGCAAATAACCCCCTCATCCCCAATGACTTACACTTGTCCATGCGAACGCATAATAACGCTTTATCTGAAATACGAGGACCGTTTGGTTGGCGATTCTGAGATAGTGTTATCGAGAACGGACTTGTCAGTAGGGGCTGACCCATTCCCTTTCGTCACTTCAATGAGGGGAATTCCTCGAGCAGGACTCGTTTTTACGCTTGGAAGGTTTCGTGGAGTCCGCCATGTCCAAGCCACGTCTGTTAGGAGGAGACAAGTCCTGAATGTTTAGATGAAGATAGGCGTGATCAAGTTCGCCGAGTATGACGGTAGATACGACAAATGTAAGGCAGTCCGTTGGCTGTTGTAGCATAAGGATAACGAGCCGTTGAATTGTTTTCTGGGCGAGGAAATTTGGAAAACGGGTTTATTCGTATGACCACGTGCCACTTCGCTCTAACTTCTTTGTCAATGACAACGATGACGACGGGCACTCAGCCTGATGTCGCTGTCCCACGACCATACCAAGATTGTCTTTCCTGTCGAATAATTGGCACGGGTACACTCGCTGGCGTTGGCTCTTATGCATTTTGGCAATCCCGTGCAGCTGCACCAGGTAGCCCATGGCAGAAGCGAATTATGGCTGGCCTCGGAACAGGTATGGTCTCTTGTCACTAATTTTTGATTGCATTTACATTTTTCTTGTTTGTTTACAGTCTTCCTCGCAGGAAGCGCTCTCAGGTGGTTTCAATAGTGCGTTGGACGTGGCACGCCATTCATCGATAAGTGAAATCGTCACTCGATCCGCTTTACAAAGGCCGAACTTGAAATTGTGGTGTACATGTACTATTGGGAAGGATTGAATATAAATTTACTCATTCGTGAAGTTTGGTTTTCTCCTCTCGGCAAAGGCGCCCATACCTGTACAGGACATCAACCCTCAATAATTCTAGTTTCAAACATGAACATACCCTCTTTCTGGTCTTTGGTTGCGAACAAGCTGTGGAAGATACGTCTTTCGAATCTCAGGCCTTCTGCAAGTGTCAACTCGTACGCTGGAAGAATAACAGGTTGGAAATTGTGCGTTGATGCTCAAATATGACATACCAGCATTGCAGACTTCCTTGGCAGCCTGAATTGCAATTTGACTCTTGCTCGCGATCTCCTTCCCAACGGCAATAGCCTCCTTCACAACTTCGCCCTCGCCTTCCTTGACTACTCGACTGACAATCCCCCACTCAGATGCCTCCTGTGCCGAAATCATGCGCCCGGTCAGAACCATCTCCATCGTCCTCGATTTTCCAATGATACGCGCGAGTCGCTGTGAGCCTCCACCACCTGGGATGGTACCGAGATTGATTTCAGGCTGGCCAAATTTAGCGGTGGGAGATGCGAGAATGATGTCACACATGAGGGCTAATTCACAACCACCGCCGAGCTATGACATTGGATGAGAAACAGAAAAATGATAAGCAGAGAACGGTCGAACTGCGTAACCAGAGACTGCTGCAATGATGGGTTTGCGTATGCGCGTCATTTCGGCCCAGTTCTCCAAAAAACGGTTCTTGTACGCATCGGCGACTAAGTAGATGATATTGAGAGAGCTGATGATACATTTACTGTCGTAACTCACATTCAATATCCTTCATCTCCTTGATATCGGCGCCAGCTGCAGAATGAGTTAGCGAGGTTATGAGCTCTGAATCGACCTACGAACCAGCAAAAGCCTTTTCTGAGCCTGTCAGTACTATCGCGCTCACGGAGGGGTCGGCATCAGCTTCACGGAAAGCCTGGTTGAGTTCTACAAACAGAGGGGAAGACAAAGCGTTTAGGGCTTTCGGCCGGTTCAATGTAACGAGTGCAACTGCCGGTTCTGGGCGGGAGACAAGGATCTGGTTGTATTGCGTCTCAGACGACATCAGACGAATATTCCTGGGAGCGAGCTTGACGAATTCTGAGCGGGAAACGCAGGCTGTTCTCAAGGGATTGTAAAGGATACGACAGATGGGATGGGACATGGTGTTTCCCTGGCTTGGAACTATGTATGTGGGACGTATGGGTACAAATTCGACCAGTTCACATGTTCACCGGCTACAACCGGATGTATCCACCAGCTTGGAGCTTGAACAGAACTCCGGATCATTTCAGTGTCATGGAAGAGGGGTTGCGGGAACAAATGGCAGAATAATGAGCTTGTCGGTGTCCCACTTGTTCGAGTGTAAGCATATGAACAAGTGCTACATGCTGCAATGACCTCACCACCCCAGATGTATAGTACACGTCTCTCTCAATCAGTTGCCTGACTTCGTCAATGGTGTCCGCCTTGACAATCAACATGGATGCCTCCGCTTTCTTTTGACCCTCCCTAGCTTCAGTCTGGTCTGAAGACAGTACCATCCCAGCAACCTCTGTACCTCGTCAGCACGAAGCCAATTGTACGCCTGAACTGGAGATATGCTTACGGACGACACCACCGTCTATGTGAGACTGAATCTCTGCAAAATGTTGAGGTCGCACTGCGTGTCGTTTGGCGTGTGTGCCGGGATCTTTCCTGTCTGGAGCAAACACTAAGAACCTGTTGACTGCAACGCCCCGTGACATAGATCTGTGGGAAATGAATGAGTGGCGGGATACTGAGCGTAGAGTCGCCTTCATCATAGACAGCCTGAACATGATTGAACGATTGAATGCTTGACACGTATTGATTTAATCCCACTAAGTGACAGCATTATTTCCCATGGAATATCAGATATCTTTTGCATGAAAGACTGAAATGAACTAAGGGATTGGGGTGGCAGGAAGTATAGGAAATATAACAATCTTTTCAGTATCCCACTACCATGAAGTGAGGAGACCGATCGGTAGATATTATTGAATAGTTAACACTTACCACTCCTGCCTTGTAATAGATATCAGATTCAACAACTTTCTTCACCCTGAACATCAAGAAGAACTAAGCAGGAGATCGAGGAAAGAATGCAAGAGGCAACTCACTCTTCGATGTTCTCCGCTTCGCAGATGAACATTGAACCTATCATCTTCTTGTCCGAAGTGGGCGTGGCAATCGATTCAGGGCTCAGCAAGACACCACCAACGCCTACATCACGATTAGCAACCTAATATTTTCCGAGCTGGCAAGTACTCACGGACAAACCCCCCATCTATCTTTGCCTGGAACCCCGCTAAATGGTCTGCTCTGACCGATAGACGTTTCTCGAATGTGCCCTCCGCCGTATAGTCAGGCGCGTAAACCATGAATTTATGGAGCGTTGACATCTGGAGGACTTGTTTTCACAGCAAGTTCGAAGTCTGCACTAGTATGGGCCCATGGGCAACCTGGGCAACTAACCGTTTCTCGGCCCGACCCGGTCCGTGAGGTTTCCAATGTACGGATTATGCCCTCCTGCGCAGTCGGCAGGCCCCCCCAGTCGGCAGGTCACAAATCGTCACAAGTACTTGATGATAAGCGAGGCCTGCCATTTCAGACTCCGACAGCGTGTTCTTTGCACATCACGTTTTCTGATCAAAATGTGCTGATAGTCGACTCGGCATCGTCTGGCAGGCGTGATAAGAGTGCGACAAACCACCAAGTCGTCGTCGAGAAGGGACTCGACGATTTCTAGTTCTACTTCTATATTCTCTTATTATGTTAGATAGGACTAACTGACAAAAAATTGCCGAAAAAAGCATGGCAATTGAGGAGATATCAAAGGGTGCCGACTGGGGCCTGCCGACTGCGCAGGAGGGCATAGTAGGCTTTTTAATCCATCTCCACGGTGGCAGGAAAAGAAATCCTTTGATCGCTTGTTTCTATACTATGAAATAGATGACATTACTGATTTGCTTTTAGACTCATCTGCGTCTCTTCCAGATGTAAGTCCATGCCTTTACGCAACGAGGGTGATCCGAAACGAAGGTCTACGTGATGAGATAAGCGTCGGGGGCGGGAACACCTTTTGCTGCCCGCCACTGCGACGAATCTCCGTGTCATGCAAGATCAACATGAGATTGCGATAATTCTTGCACCACATCAAGCAACTAGACACGTGCAGCACTACATAAGGCCATGCCTACGCTAACTGTCGATCCAAATGAGGCTGTATGCCCCGATTTCGCGTCGGTAAATTTCACAACGACACGAAACGCGCTGATCAACGTCAACGTGGATGGAGCGGCCGCAATAGTCATTATAGTAAGCGCATGGAACGCGAATAACGCGATGGACAAGGAGATCTGGGCAAGGCAGAGGCAGGAAGAGGAAGAAAGAGAGAGAGAGAGAGTGCTGCCTTAGAGAGAGGCCTTGGAGGCCGCCGCCGAGACCCACATCGCGTTCCCGCCCTTGTTTGCGACTTGCACGATCGCGTTTTCGTCAATAGTCGAGGAGGTTTTAGTGCAAGCTTGACGCAATCCATGTGGCCAAGTGGGCAGAACAACGTCAGGAAATGATGATTGACCCATTCACGAGCATACATCATTCAGATCTAGCAAGGATCCGCTTGACAGGGTAGCCCTGTTACGGTACATTTCGGAGCAGAGGTGCCTGTGGCACCAGGCCATCGAAGCAGGAGCTGTGGCTTGGGACATCGGGATTCTGAACGAGCATCTTCTGCGCGCGGCGGCAGACACCATCCGCAAGGAACGCAGGGATATGGAAGACGCCGAGAGCGAGCGCGCGAACGCTGAGAGAGCGCGTGCAGACGCTGAGAGGGCTCGCATCGTGAGTAATTAGTGTCACAAGAATATCGAGCACTGCTGACCAGGTTCCCAACTCTCTTCACCCCACCATCATGCTGCGCCAATGAAATGACGCCAACGAAACGGACGAACGTTTGAATGGAACGTACATCGTCATTGCCAACGCACGGCCGTGCATCTTCATGCGGTCCCATCTTTATGTGATCTCCCATGCGCATCTCAATGCGGCCGTATCTCTATGCGGCGGAACGGCCTAAATTACAACTCGCTGCAAATCCGGTATGGCGGAAAACAGTTTGAGAAACAGATGGCGGACTGGGCTCCCCGCAGATCGAGACGCTCGCGCTCCAGGCAACGCAGATCAAGAAGTCGCCAGCGTTCGAGATCCCCCCCCCTACCCCCCGCTATCGAAGCGAAGACTCGGGCAGAGACGTTCCAGACCGACTCAGGGACCATGGCGATAGAGAATCCAGGGCAGCGGCACAGGAGCGGGGTTTTCACAAGGGCGCAGGGAAAGAGCTCGCCGCCTGTGCCGCCTGCCTCGGGCGTCATCCCCACAATCTATCCAACTGCGACGAGGATCGGATCTGGGACGATTAGTTCGACACGCTCGCGCGGCGACTCGGGAGGAGTAGACGGGCGTCCCATGTGCATGGATTGGCAGCGAGAACGGGGATGCTCGGCGAGGAATCACGATGCCAGGCACATATGTCCAGGATGCGGAGCCGCGACTCATGGGGCTCAGGAGTGCCCTCGAGCGGAGAAAGCATGAAACGGGATCACACAAGAAGATCTGGACAGGGTATTAACAGTAATGTCAGTTTCCCTATCCCAAGGCACAAGGGAAACTTATGGAGCAGGCATTCCTAGTTTTTCATGTTTACTGTGACACGAGGGGAGTACAGGAGCGAGAACCCCTCCCTCATCCTATCTTTCATTGCAGCATGCGCTGGGTCATACTCGGGAACGGCGGTTGCCAACTACATACGTGTATGGGGTACAAGCATGGGATTTATTTACATGGAGCAAAATGGGCGATGGCGGAAACGGAAAGACAAGCCGCACTAGACCGCACAACAAGACTGGTACCGGCAGATTCCAAGAGGCCCAAGTGTGAGCTGTTCACCATAGATCTGATAAACCAACTATGTGAGAGGCTGAACCTCGAAGACCCCGTCGATGTTGCAGTCAACGCATGTCTCAAGGTAGCATTCCTTGGAATGGCCTGGCTAGGTGAACTGGTACTACCCAACCTCAAGGCGTTTGACCCCCAGCGTCACGTTAAAAGGAGCGACGTGAGTGAAGGGGAGGACCGCGAGGGAAACAAGGTGGCAGTCATATTCATACCATGGACCAAGGTGTCAGCAGAAGGCAAGGACATATTTCGCCGAGCAAGGTGGAACCTACGACCCCGCGGAAGCTCTCGCTAACCGCTTACGCATCAACAATCTGGCAGCGGACATTGTCACATACATCTCTTTGCATATAAGACGGAGAAGGGGCCTAAAGCACTCATTCGGACGACTTCCACCAAAAGGCTCAATGAAATAGCATGCGGATTTGAAATGGAAGTACTACGCTTCCACGGAATACGCATCGGTTCAGTAATTGAATACTTGTTACGGGAAATACCGCTCGAAGTGGTAAAAGTGATGGGTAGATGGAGCAGTGACGCATTCGCCCTATACCTTCGAAACCACGCCGTGGTATTGGCAAGATAAGTATTCATAGGACTCACTGGTGTTAGAGAAAGTGTCAAGGTTGACAGTGCCCCCGGTACGATACTGTGAGTTCCGCTCCTGTCAAGGGGGGTTCGTGCTTTGCTCGACGCGTCGCGGAGCTTCCTGAATTAAATGGTGTCGAAGCTCACGCGGACTAACCCACAGACACGAGTCGGAATTTCAGGCCAGGGGACCTTACGGTCCCTTCCAAACCCACGGCAACAGTAGTAGTGGCAAAATAAGGATACAATCAAACTATCGTTACCAGTACACAATAGTTACGAGATAACAAACACCACCTCGAACGTCCTCGTTCGCAACACATAGACCTTATTCCTTTGTCGGGTTCGCTTGTCCGGATTCTTTGTGCTTTGTGCGACCAATTTTGTGCTTAAAGCTTTATAATCATCTTCACCCTAGAAGATCTCTTCTACCTTCGCTTCACGCCCTGTCGGCCTAGCGCCGCCTGTTCAGATCTTCCAGCAACACTGGAAGACTGCAGGGCACGTCAATCCTCACGACACTACTTTCACGCCCACGTTACGATGCAGTTGTTCTCTTTCCTTTCTTTTGCGTTGACGTGCTGGTCATGTGGTATTTTGTTTCTGATAATTGAGGAACATGAATTTGACCTTCAATCTCCCTCAGTGGGTATCGTATTGTCTGCGCCTATACCTAGCGATTCCGTCGGTAATGAGCAAATAATTGTAAGGTTTTGATTTCATTTATTATATCTTTCAATGGTTCATCGGTGTCAATCAGAATCCGGATCCGCTTACGCTCGTCCATCGCGAACCAGTTCCCGTACCTATATGCCGTAGAAATTGCCTTTAACTTAGAAGTCTAACGTGAGTCAATATTTTTTTTCAACAAGCTTGTTCTAAACTCTGTTACTAGGACTTGATGATGTTACGACGACTTGCGACGACTTAAACACAATCACGACACAACTTCTACAGTCGAGGGATTGAATCTGACTATTCTTGCCCGTTGACCGGTAGTGTAGCATAGTTACCAACAATCCTATCCTCTCTTTTCTTTCGCTAGTTTTAATGATCATGTGACACCCTGATCTCGTCACGTGAAAATTAGATCGCCTCTTTAGGAGGTCAACGTCGACCGGTCAATACTCATGTCAACATTGCACTGGCTCAGGTTTAAATCAGTCTGAAGGTCACTGCTCATAACTTTGGACATTCCCGTCATATCATGCCAGTAACACGCACCGGTAACCGCCAACAAGCGTCTGAAATCCCCTCTAGCCCCCTTCCCACCCCCTCTCAACCTACGACGCGTTCCACATCGAGTAAGCGGAAGAGAGACGCCGCACCGAAATCAAAACCAGTTGTACTCGGAGAAGTTATTGAAATATCTTCCGATGATGATGAGCCTGCGCCTCGAGTCGAATCTGTAGCTGTTGGCCATCGGCGTCAAGTCAAGAAGCTGAAGGAGGTATGGTGTATCTATTCCTGCTCAAGGAGCGAGTTGTTTGACGGCCTCGACACAAAGGAAAACGCTCGTTTAAAAGCTGAGCTGGCTACTTTAGGTAGCGAACTTTCCGGTGCAAGGAAAGAGATTGCGGAGGTGAAGGCCTCATCTGGAAGTGGAAAGGGAAAGCTAGTACGCCTTTGATTCTGTCAGTAGATCGATCGGCTCCTGACAAATACTCGTAGGACCTACTTCAACTCGATGACAATATGAGCTGTGAGATATGCACATCCCGAATGTGGTCACCCTTCATGTAAGTGATGGTACTCCTCTAAGTTGTCTCGAATAGGCCCTAACACTTCACCTAGATTGCCAGAATGCGGTCATACATTCTGTTTGTCCTGCCTGCAGGACTGGTTCGGGACTACCCTTGCTCAGTTCATAGCCACTCATCCCGACTATCATGATCAACAGACTCATAATAACCGTCTATGGGAGGCCATGATGCAAAACCCATTAATCTTGCGGACTCCCTATGCTGCTGCATACTATGCTCAATTACAGCAGCAGGCTCCTCGGCCACAGTATACATGTCCTACATGTAGAGAACTGGTCAAAAATCGGCCAGTAGAAGATTTTGCTCTAAAGGCACTAATCAGGGCAGTTGCTGCAGCAGCAGGGGAAGATAGCCCTAAGAAACAAGAGAAACAAGCCAGAGGGAAGGCGACGGCGCCAAAGACCGGTCCATGGGATAGATTTTTTCCGAAAGTAACTTGAGGACCCTTGGCCTGTCCAGCACTGTCTATACGGAGGTTTTTGACTGTCTGCAAGTCAAGCACTACTTTACATCTACTGGAAATCCATCTGGATTATTACATTTTGTACAGTCCGATTAATGATGATCAATGATCCATTGTACATTGAGAGGAAAAGATCTGTAGAAATGCCTACTTTCTCTTGTGCTTTCCCTTGGCTAAAGGCTTGATCTTGGTTTTTTTGCTTACCCGAGCGGGCACTGGCCCTTCGATGATCTCAATCTCGTCATCGCTTGCCACGGCCGCCGCAGATGCTCTCCGCTTGTTGCTCGACGGTTGTTTCAAGGTCACGGTTGTGGCGCTGTCGACATCAATAATATCACTGATGGTAGAGCTGGAGTTCTTGTTAACAACCCCCTGGGGACTTGATCGGACTGATGCACCTGATCCACGAGCAGAAGAGCGGGAGACATTAGAGGGGGCTGGCGAACCCCTTGGGGTAGTGCGTTTCTCTAACTTCAATGCTGCAAATTGCGAAGAACCGCCAACCTCTTCGTCCATTTCGTTCCGTTGGCGTCCGGCAGAATTACAAACATCAGCTTCCAAATCCGTTCTCGTCTCCCTCCAGTCTCGCTTGAAAATATTTTCTCCTGACAGGCCATCTTCAAAGCTACGAAACTTCCTTAATCTTTTATGATCGATATCCTTGGCGGGAGTCCGCGAGACTCCATCCCCTGTCAAGCGAGCAGCGAAAACTTCGAGCGAAAGGGAGCCTGAATTCTTGACGACGTATTTGGACTCCAGGCGCTCTTTCTCCTGCCGATCTTTGTCTTCCTCGTTAGCGTCAACTGTGGGTTCTCCTAGGTTTTCGATCCACTCCCAGGAACGATTCACGACGGGGGTTCCGTAAACTATGTTGCCCGTTGTATCCCGTTGCGAATTAACCATGTTCAGTACGGAATAAGAATCGGGTAGGAGAGGAAGAAGCGATAGAATTTGTTTTCGGTGTTCTGCTGGTAACCCCAGTGGTAGATCCGTCGGTGACATACTTGGGTAATGGTGGAACGGGTCGAAAGGGGTTGCCTTTAGGTCAATCGGTATCTCTGTTTAGAACATTTAAGAAATACGAATGCCGTCTCTTTTTTTAACATACCGTCGTAGATGTAGTAGAGTGTGTCTAATATCAGAGGGTATAGGATTGAAGTTGCATTGATAGTAGAGATGTGAAGCTGTCAGTGATGTCAGGAAACGTAAATACGTGGTGGATAACTGCATACCAAGATTTGAAATAGTGAATTGACAACTCTATCGGTTGTCTCTTTCAGTTTCGTTGTCCAGACACCTCTGAAGCCCATTTCAAACTGTAGGAGCCTGAGAAATAAAATCATATCTTGCGTCAGAACTTCATCCATGTCCGATGTGTTATTTGAAAAGATAGATGATTGCATCGAGGTTAGTTTTGGTAACAGTGCCTCCATGAAGTCTTCCTCGGCGGAGGTGTCAAGTATGGCGGAGAGGGTGTCTTCACGTAACGGTTCTGATACCCGGATCAACACGAGCAATAGCTCCCTGGCTCGCTGGAAGGCAGACGGAGAGTTTGACAGAATTGTCAATGTCGAATCTCGCACCCGCTCTGTGATGCACCGAAGTCCGTTGTTAACAAACTGCAAAAAATATCAGTGATCAGAAACATTGTAATGTATGTGAAATCCACCTTTCCAGCAACTGCACTGTCAACCCCTCTGGCCATTTCTCCTACATAGAACGCTTCTTCAGATGTCATTGAATGACTGAAGAGCATAAGAATTAGCCGATCGAGATTAGCGTGGGCAGATGTATTTGTTGGATCACGCAGTAACTCCTGACCCATTTCCTTGAGAATGAGTTGCATCTGAACCATGGTAGCAGCGATTTTCCAAGGGCTCAGAAGAGACGTCACAGCTGGCCACTCGGACAATTCTATGTCTGAGCACAATAAGACGATTGCCGATATCCAAACAACAGGGCTCACCGTCACCAACGTCAATATCATATAAGAGCAGCCGAAGTCCAGCAACAAGGTGTTTATTAAGGATACCATTACGAGTATCTGAAGGCTGAAGAGAATGTTCAAATGCTGCTCGAATCGCGTCAAGATTACGGTAGGCACCCTGCCGAAAGTCTTGATTTTGGGATATCAGATGGCGAAGTGATGTAGAATCCCCCCGGAGCTCTTCAGAGATATACTTATTGTTTTGTAAAGATATAAGGACAGGTATACTTGACGCAAGTAGAGGAAAGTGAGGTTCGCAATATACATCCTGCCTCCGAGTTTGGATGCATTGAAGTTCGAGAAGGTCAACAGGAGGAAGATCGTTGTTGACATCATTCAACAATAATAGTCGTCGACAAACATCGTTCGCGGACCGAAGAAAAGTTTCAATCGTGGATGAAGGCTGGTTAACATTTGCAGCCTGTTGCCACGCTGGATAAACCATCCCCTGAAGGATAGTTGTCGTCTTCAGAGCACCATGCACGGATAGGTATAAAAGCACGACGATTAATAAGTCCCATGCTTCTGGATTGAGTGCCGCAACTTCATTCCGTCCTGGGCCAAGAAACCATCGGAGGACTTCACCGTCAAGACCCATCGTTAAGTGTTGATCTACATGCCAAAGAAGAACTCCGTATCGCAGGGCGCAAGCTCGGCGTCTAGCCTCATCGGAAGTCATTATGGGGACTTGTCGGAGGCTAGCAACAGTATTGTCCCAGACTTTCCAAGCCCAATCAAGAGACTTTCGGTATTTGATCCATAGACTGTTCGCAAGTACAGATGGTGCGTCTTGATCTGGGTCACCTGCAAGCAAAAGGATTTCTGGTAGAACATCTGGGGCGATATCTGGATGTTCGGTCGTTGGTTGTAGCGCCTAAAAATAGTGAGTAAAGCTCGATGCAGGCTAAAAAAGACTTACAGAGGTGAACATTGTAATATCGGCTGTAATTCGGTCTCGAGAAACACTGTTCAAATACCTTCCAGCATCGAAATCCAATAACAAGGACAACAACGGTCGTGATTGGATTCCGCGGGATTTCCACACCTGATGAGCTTTATCCAGTGCTGCTACAATTGAAGGGATTTCGTTCATGCAGGCCCAGATAGTGGAGAAACGATGGAAGGTATCAATTACTGCAATCAGAAGATCAACAGTGGCAGAATACTCCAATAAACAGAGCGTCAACTGTGCATAGATTAAGATGACGAAAGCAGAATCAATAGGCGACGAGACCTACATCAAGGACACAATGATAACATTTGGCCTGACTCATTAACTCCACCGATATACTGTATGTCCTCAACAGCGCCCGATTTGAAACAGTACTGTGACTAATCTGATGTTCAAAACGAGTAAGGCAGGTACCATAAAATAGATCTCGCCTTGCAATATATCTTTTTAATATAGGCAAAAGCCAATGGCGGAGGGTTCGCACTTGTTCAAAACGCGTAGACGTCATCAGAAGTTCGCAGCTACGCAATAATGTTGATGTCGAAATTAGAGACACGCCAGAATCCCCTGTATGAGTAAGTCAACGACTGGTTAAATGTACGTTGATAAATGGAAAACGGGACCTCCAAAAACATCGAATAAAGCTCCTCGTATTTCGCGCCGTATGTCGCGCTCATTGGCATCTTCGGGCATCTCCCTGGCCCGTACTCCATAAAGTGTAACTCTTCTTTGACTGATCAACGACGAGGTTGATCTTGAAAGGGGAATCCATTGAAGAAGTTTGCGATGTCGAGATTCGCTCGCCTAATTTGCTGGTCATGAGTTTATCGTCATTGAAGTGTGACAAGTTGTACGAACTCCGGTCATTGATAGGCCACTTTCCCCTCGGGCAATTAGGCGCTGAATGTAGCTTGCATAGGAAAAGAGTTCATTTTTCACAAGTTTGCCATATAACAAAGAGACAGAACGGATGTTTTCTGGATCGCTCGCCACATGAGATGAGTCCAACCAGTCGAAGAGTCGATCTTGAAGAAACTCGTCTGGTGGGGAAGAATGCCTACGGGTGGCACGGTCTGCTGCGTCCATGCGCCAATTGCGAATAAGAGTGACAGCAGCAAATGGTCGATGGTCGCCGAACTGGAGAGGCGTAACACACCATGTGAGTAGCATGTCCAGTCTTTCCGCGAATCCTACTTCGTCATCGGTTGAACGCGAAAAAAATCGAATGGAATTCATATCTGTCGAGCTTGATATTGAGTTTAACAACTTTTTTTTGCAATGAGGACACGTCTATTTTGGAAGATGTTTCTAAATACCTTTATGTCGGAAACGTCAGAGCCTAGACGTGCAGATACCTGGATAGGCAGACTTCGGAAAAGCATAGCTTCATTGCGTTTCCTGATGTCGGTAACATTCTCATGAAGAATTTGAGAAATTTCATGTGAGTTCCGCTCGACATGAAAGTTTCCAGGTTGCTCCACAATACTTTTACCCAGTATATCTGTAAGAAGAGGAGAGTATGTGTTCCACATCCGTGGGCTGACAAAGGAATCTGGCAAGGCTACACACAACCGCTATCTTCGCATTAGACATATCTCTGTCCCGAAAAACCGACCATACCTGCACAAGAGTTATTAATAGCCCTTCTGTGTCTCGAAGGTATGCTTGTGCAGATGTTGAGCGAATCTACATGACAACGCTTCAGGTTAAGGGAATCGGAATCAAATATGTTACTCTCACCTCAGATAATTTGGATAGGCATGCATGCAAGAATGGACGAGTCAGTGGGCGACTGCCCAGCATTCCATCAAGATACTCGTCCGCCAGGCGAGTGATAAAACCTGCTTGTGCCAGGTTACAGGTCATCATTTGTTGAACAATCCAAACGAGAAAAGCACGACTATCAACGAGGCCCTCAGAATAAAATGTGCGCAACAACTGAAGGCTAATACATATCATTAAGCTATATAACGTGTTAATACGGAAGGATACTCGCACCAATAGACAAAACGTGAAATCCAACGTTCTCGAGTATCACCGTCAGAAAGAACTCCTTTGAAGGTTTGCTTGATATTCAATCCGGGACGAGGAGCACTTGGGAGAGCAATATCTGCCAACTGTTTCTTCATGTAACTTGTGACAACATTCGCCCAGTCTACGCTATATTGCAATGGATTGTAAGAAGGTTTGTTTCTCAGACCGGCCTTGACCAGCATCAACCGTCTAATAGCATTCAGATATGATACTTCCATACCGTTTCGTTTGCACCAAAGACTCTGAGAAACCAAACTGCCCTCGGGATGGCAACATTATTAGATTGAAGGAGATCCAGAAGGTCGTGCCCTTTCGCGCCATGAGGGACACTCTTCCCAAGCTTGTAGAGCGGAACGTCCGGATTGGCGAGGTCAGCGAACCATGACTGCCTTTTGGAATCGTTCAGAGTCACTCTCGTCGGAATGCGAAAAGTTGCTGCACTAAATTGTGAATCAGCGTACAGATGAAAATGATCTAAGAAATTTGGACGTACGGAATTGAAGGAACATTGTCAGATTTTCGTACAAATATTTCGTTCATCAAAGCCTCAAGCTTGTAGAACGTCGTTTCTGATGCAAGGTCACCATTGATAATTGTATGCGCACTGAATGTTTCGGCCTTCATCAAATTTCAATGAAAATATCAATAAGGTGAAAGTGGATGGTTATACCAGAACTTGTTGATTGAGGGTAAACCCGTTCTTGACATTAGTTTCTGAAAGGAGGTCCTCTTCTTGTCCAGCATGCGGAGGAAAGAATCCGAGGTAGCCTACACCATTTCTGGTTCGACATACTAAAGTTACACATTTGACTGTATCTTACCTAGGTCAGCAGAACTGTGTACCTTAGGTAACCATGCAGGAGGACATGATTCATAGATTGGAGGGATGTTCCCATGAGCGTCTCCCTGTGATTCAGTCATTCACGTTACTGCACAGGGGTCTGTGAGCCTAGGAGAGAGTATGATGTCTTTAAAACATGCGCATATTTGATGACAACTGTTCAATATGTACATATACCTACTGTAAGTAACTTCAAACGCGACGTCAACAACTGCAAAGTTTCGTTGCGTTGTTGCATCACCTGGGTCCTACACCTGGACCAACGACATACTTGTCTCCTGCTCCATGCGGCAGTCAGTAGCAGCCAGTCGAGTATCTCACGGAGGTTTTCTGAATTCTCAGGCAAATGTCGCGGCTGCAGCGAAGCTACTAGAGAAAAAGAAGGAATACGATGCTGTTTTGGCTTTGGAAAGAGCAAGCGCATTGTATCTTGAGCGGATCGAGGGACTTGGCGAAGACTGCGATGTTATGGCTGATGCTGGACAAGGTCAACTTTTTCGCTTGTTTTGGCTTCCTCCCTGACCTCGAACAGCTCATGGTCAGGTTCTCGAGCAGTGGCCCAAAATGTTCCAAATTTTGAGCTTGTTCCGTAAGTAATTCATTGCAGATAAACCTGACCTCCTCAATTTCTGGAACCGTAGTTGCTTCACGGAGTGATCAAGGAAATATCGAGACACATGATCAAGAATCCAACCTGGTACCAGTCGACGGCCAACGATTAGTGCGTATTCCGATTGAGGAACTGCAACAGGCATCAAGTGCTCAATAAGAATTGTCATGTAAAATATTTCACTGGTCATGATAAATGGTAGCTGCTGGTACCCTAATTGTCGTGGCCTCCTTGCCATTCTTCATCTGGTGGATTCCTCTTTACATCAACTATACCTTTCCAGTCCATGGAAGCTCCCAAATCATCAGCATTTACACCGGCCGAGGTGAGATCACCTTTCAAAATGGCACTCAACCCAAGTTTATCGGCCGGTATCCATATCCATGGCTGTTCTACATATGTCGATGGATGATCGAATGCGTGGTCATCGTCATCTTCTTCATCCGAGTCATCAACGAGTGAGATGGCAGCAGGCGCAGCATATTCAAAGACGGAGTGCCCTTCAGATCTTGTGGACGATTCGGATTTTCTTGATGTCTGCGACTCTCTCGACGTTGCGTGAAATAGTTCAGGCAGACCCTCGAGACCAATATTTCTGTCTGTGGTTTCTGTGGATGCAAAATTCTTTTTCACTTTCGAATTATCTTCCTCAGTTTCCTTTATTTGTTCAGAGACAGAGTCTTGAATAGCTCTGTCAACTTGAGCTCCTAGCCTCGCATCAATGTTTTTGGAAGCCTTTGCGAACCGTTTTCGGATACTTTTGATTTCTGCCGATACAGATATGTCAAGGGGGGTTCTGGATGCGATGATTCGAGTGAACTTACGTTCTCTACTGAACAAGTCAATTTCGTCATCTGAAGTTCCCGGGTGTTCTTCTTTTTGCTTTGCGTATCTTTTAACCATCTTTTTCGTTGCCAAAGACATTGGAAGATAGTTGATGAGCGCTGCTCAGGAAACATGGGTTCAGACCACCAATGCGAATATAATGATGATATAATTGCGTACGGTTGAAGCTGTGATTGAAAAGGATTTGGGCCACCAAAGTAATGACTATCAGTAAGATCATTAAGGCGCCTTCGGTAATAGCGGAGACTCTGTTGTTGTCGACCTTCAGGAAAAACAGGCAAGCAAGACAGATTTGCTCTATGTAGAGGCCGACGACTGGAACAATGTTAATGTCAGCTAGAAGACAACCTTTCAAAAGTACTCACAAAGGTTTGAAATGGCCATTGGGAAGTAGAGTCCGCCGGTTTCCAAGTGATCGGGCTGATCAAACACTTGCAGCAGCACTGTCGCCAGAAAGTGTGTCAATACATATTCAACAATAGGACAAGAAATTTGAATTACAGAATTTCCAAGCAAGGTAGAACATGCCAAAACCTGTAATTGAGGATTATTAGAGGATAATGGTAACGACACGAACAGGCACCAACTGATTAAGGCGAGAAGGTTGATGAGAGGCGAGAGGACACTGTACGCAAAAGCTATTGTTACTAGGAGAGACAAACGAGGTAGTATAATCCCGAAGTCGGCCTTGATAAGAATTCAAGAAACAGATTAGCTTATGCCTGGTGACATGGGACTCACGGAAGGCATCAAAAAGGTAACCTATTACTTAGAATCAGCGTCGACAACAAGATAAAGACATGATTTCCACCTCATATGCTTGTCGTGGTGTACTTCCCAGGAACCATTTTTTGATGAAATGAAGGATAAGAGGAACAAGTTGAACAAGAGCGCTTCCGGCACCAGCTAAACCCTGGGTGACTAGCAGTAGGTACATGGATTAAATCCGTATAGTCAGAATGACGAGTGCCTGTTCTTACTTATATAAGTCAAAAAGAAGATCGAAGCGCCAGGAAGCTGTCTAGCTAGTTCTTCAACTGTTTCCGTTGGTCTTGCTATGATCTATTGGATAGTATTCAGTAGCACGGACTTCAAAGTATGCGATACCGAGAGTCTAACCCCTTCAATGGCTATAAAAGAGAAATTAGCATGAAAACGCCAAGCATTAGTATTATGAAGAATAATCCTTACCTTTAGTGATCCCCGAACTCAGAGTCACAACGAGGAAACCGTGACTAAGGAGATTGTGAGCGACAAAAAGGTCGTGAACTTCTCACAGAATGTCCTTACACCAAAAGAAACAGAAAGAATCGCCTGTACACACTGACGGAAATGAGTGAGTACCTCGGTATACATTCATACCAGGCAAAGGCTGCTTATTACTCAATCAAGTGGATGATTTTGAGAAAATTTTGGACCCACCACGAAGTATCAGTGGTAAGAGGGCGAATAAAATAGCTAGGAGAGCAGGAGGTAGAACACCCTGAATGATCCCAGGAATTGGATTAGGTGCTTCCAAATGCAATGAGCAATTTGTTTGAGTAATTCATCCAAAACTTGACGTGATATACCTTTACAAACCCATGCAAGCCACCTACACCAGAAGATGTAAGTTTCTGGCTTACACTTTAGCGATTGGTCACTTACGGTATCTTGCTGCAAAGGTCGTCAAGATTGCTGAGTGTTCCGATGAAAGCAGCAGGAAAACTCCAGGCTATGATGAGTCCGATGGTTGCAAGCCATGAAATAGCATAGCGAGACCGCATTTCAAGAGATCCATCATCAAGGTTTTCCCAGACAATATCTTTCGGATTAGCCTCCATCCATTTGTCGTACATCTTCAACGGCTAGCAAGACAGGTTTTAGTTAATAAGATCTCACGGCCAGTAAAGGTTCAATACTTGATGGTAACTGATGCACTGCGCAAGAACATGGGCACCTATTTGAAGATTGCAACGAATGAATGCACTTCCTAAAGATTTCCCTTCGACAAAGTTGGCGCGCTCTTCTTTAATCTGCCTGTTCAAGCGGACAATTTCGTCCTGAAGGAGTCATTCTGAGGTCATACATTGATTAGACAACATAACACTTTACCTTACACCAATCGATTGTATCAACTTGGTGACCGCAGAGCCCCAATGGGCCAACCCTGTGCCTCGGCCGGCACACCGGAGGGACCAGCTCGTTTAGGAATTCACGAGACGCTGTATGCACCTTGAGCACACTGTCTGCGTTTTCCGGGTCTTGAGATTTCGACCGACGAGCCCTGTGGCGAGTCTTTTCTCTCCTACGCCATGTTTTTGTGGCCTTGGCCAGTAGACTCGCAATTGCCGCCTCGAGTCTTGTGCAAACATCTTGCCGTTCTCGAAAAAGCTTGTTCAGCGTGCTATGCTCGCGCAAAATCCAGACGTTGTCAACCCCGCCAGGAACGAAACTAGCAAAAGTACGCAAGTCATGTTCTGTCGCTATTTCGTCCGGCACTGAAGTGATAAGAACGGTCCGTGCTTGAGCCAGACGAGAATGAGATTTACTGATCAGAAACTGATGCCGCACATGCACAAAATGTGACATCTCATGCCGTATCAAGTAAATGACAAAAACTGGGGTAATGAGCATTCATTAACACGGACAACCCAGAAATGTCGGACTTACACGTCAAAATGTAGACGACACCAACATGAGCACCGAGACGCGGTTGATCATGTGGATCAACGATACTGGAAAAGAATGTTATTAGGTACAAGCTTCTGAAACTTTTTTTTGCAAGTCTCGCACTTGTTCCAAGATATCCGGTCCAAGCCTCTTTGCGAGTCCCTCACGTTGGCAGCGATCACGGGAACTATGACAATGAATGTCAAGACGGTAAATACAAGAAAGATCCACATGGTCATCTTGAGAAACCGTAAAAACATGTAGCTTCACGAGAGTGTCAATACACTGGCAACACTCAAAGGTAGACATACGCGTCGAGACCGTTCTTGTGAATCTGGAAGGTCCAAGGCAAAGTTATGTCACGGTGATCAAAGCATCTATCATACAAAGAATAGTACCCACTATATCTTCCGTTGGCGAGGAAATCACGGCAGGTATCCATTTCCAAGGACCAGCGGGTAATTTCACAGCTCGTTTACTAGTAAGTCGTTAAGTGGGAGGTGCGGAAGATTCGCAATATGGCGAACGTACTCCGGAGGAGGGAGACGCGTACGTGGACTGTATATCCTAGCGAATTTCTGCTTCAACACAACAAATGCTCCAACTTCAACGAGAAGGAGGACAGCATTCAAGACCAGGGCAGTCAGAAACGTTCTGCTGGTATTGCTGTTGCCGTTTGCTTGACTTGAAGTGATAGTGGACATGAAGGGTCTCTTGGAAAGCCTTCAAGCAACAGTGACAGTGGAAAGTACTCGGTGCAAATAAGAGCCAAATTGGACAGACGGCCAAGAAAGAGGAGGCACATTTCTGATCATCTCAATATTTTTGGTAAAGCACGAGGCATTTTGACGTGTAGAATGCTCTTTTGATACACATGTGTGTGACCTGCGGGCTGCTGTAAAGAGTATTCACCATTTGCTAGCGTGGCGAAACGTTTAGCCTGGCGAAACTCCTAGCGTGATCATGATAACTTGACAAGGATACATATACTTACATATGTACATACATTGTCGTTTCCTGGTATGTATCAAGATTGCTTTATATAAAAAATTACACAGATCGGGGGGCCCTTGATCCTATACCACCACGTGCACCACTAACACGCGCCTAACACGCCAGGCCCCGGGAAGCTCCTGCAAAAACTTGTCCGCGAAATAGCGGATTTGAGGGGCAAAATTGGCAAAATCTAAGTCCTAACTTTGCGGATTTGAGGCTTCCCAGACGCAATCTAAGTCCATAATATTGCGGATTTAAGGCCCATTCTAGAAAAATTTTTGAAAATTTGACAACGAAATTCTGACTTGCCAGCCCGGACCTGAGAGCCTAAGTGACAGAGAAAGAAGCCTCAGTGTCTGTCACGGTGGGAGAGAGCAACTACT
>JAGGAW010000010.1:29805-44797 GCA_017657375.1 Termitomyces sp. T27 | reverse complement strand
GTTGAAGGCCTGAAGGCCTTGAACACAGATATCAGCACGGACATACCCATCGCAATTGTCCGGCCAGAGGCCATGAATGGTCCAGCTTTCCTTCGGAAGTTTCTGGCCGTGCTCCTCGAGGCCAGTGTAAGTGTTCCAGAACTGAGCAAGCAAAACCAAACCTCCTGGAGTCGGGGAGCAACAGGTGTTCTGGATAGAAGAAGTGTTCTCACACGAGAAAACGACCGCCTGGGAGGAACAGGACAAGAGAGAAGGAACAGTGCTTGAAATATCTGGGTGGTATTTTTCTGATACACCAGCGACGAGTTTCACGAGAGCGAAAACAGTTGCTACGCGTGCCAGAATCATGATAGCAAGTAAAGGCGGGGCTTGCATGGTGAAGGTCTCTTATATTCTTGAGGTTGAAGCCCCACGAGCATCAACGAGAACGTGGATCATTAAATCTTCTGTGGACGATACCTCGTGCCATATGTAAAATCAATATCGCTAGTCGATTGCCATCGGTGGTTGAAGCCAACTCCCACTCGCCAAGCCAAGCCATTCGGTTAAAATACACTAGTAGAGGCACACTGTAGCAATGTTGTTCTTGAACTCGTACATCCATGTTGAACATTGACCAGTGACTAGTGGATATACACTATTTGAGAGATGATATTGAAGTAGTTTAGGCTTACGAGTCTCAGGGGTCTTCAAGCTTCAAGCTTCAGAAGCCATAAACGGAATACAATGAGCATAGCATTATAGGCCTAATTGGTTGTCATAAACAGAGAAGCAGGTTCGACATCTTGTGAGCTGGGTAGGATACATCCCTTGAGTGACATGAAACAAGACAGCAGCAGAACACAAAACAACACGGAACGATCCCAAGGAAAATCAGTGAGTATACGGATCAAACATCTGCCCAACCACCTTCATCCAATTTGTAAGACGCTTCACTTTCCGGTCGGTCTGGGCTGTCGACTAGCTTTGCAACACGTTCCTCTGCGCGACCTGTAGGGCACGACACGGTCAAGAGAGTACATATGATACATATCATTGACTGATACCCTTTCGAAGGAAGATTCTGGTGGCCGATGCGTGTGATAGAATATGACCACCAATAGGTTTGAGGGCACCACCTGCGACGAAAGTCATGGTTGCACCAGGGTCAGCTGTATATAGACAACAATTAATGTGAGCCAGTATGCGGTAAGATTTCGTTGATTTTTAATGTCAGAACAAACATTGAACTTGATTTGTGAGAAGAATTGCGATCTAAGGTGCAACGTCAGGGGTTACTCGGTAGTAGAGAATATACCAATTACCAACATTATATTCCTCCGAGAGTTTGGTGAGTTTCGAAAGCATCTAGATACCGATCATTCAAGAAGTCACGACAAATATCCTCCAAAACACACCTGCGCGAGCTACTTAAAAATCATGAGAGATGATTGAGTGAGGACGCAGAATGATCTGACCTTTTGCTGACGTTCACTCAATTCTCCTCTTCCTGAATAATCGACGCGAAATAAAGCCATGATACTGTCGACGATCTTTCAACCCATGGCACATACATGAGTAAAGGTTACATATCAAGGAGGATTCGATTATACAAGAAGTCTGAAATCCTTGTCCTCCGCAAAGCGCATAGAGCATTCGTTGATGAGCTCCATCTATGAGACATCAGATATATGGTAGCTGAGAAGGGTACAAGGACGTGCTTGGTGCTCGCTGTTAAACGCGCGAGCTGTTGATGTCATGTCAGAAAATATGGATTCCAACAGCCTTGTACATAGTCACCATAGAGGATGTTTTCCAGTGCCATGTTGCCGTCGACTCCAAAGCGGTCAGCTATAGATCGTATACGATCTGGACGGAAGGTTCCTGTATCTTTATTCAGAAGAGACCAGAAAAAAGCGGATAGCTTGACTTGCCTTCGGTGTCTATATAAGCAACCTGGTAGTGTAGATGCATTAAGGCGTTGGTATTGGTACCGCAATTCGAAGTTACATACCTTTCCCGCAGCCCCTCCTAATTCCGGGGGAAGTTGAGCCACAACGCTCATTGTATGAGCGAGCTGAGTTTTTCCTGTCCGGAATTCACCGTAGACTATGACCAGATAAGCATTTTTAGAGGAAAACAAATTAGGGGCGTGTTCTTCACCTTCAGTGATCGATTGTGACATAATTCCTCCTGTAGATGATGAAATTAGTGAAGGTTTGAGTAGCGCCAGAGTCAAAAGGACGACGGATGTAGAAAAAATTACCACCAAGGATTCCATCTACCACTTTGCTTCCAGTACTGATTAGCGCTACTCTTTTTCTCCTATCTTGAACTTCTACTCCGGTCGCAAATGACGAACCCTGGGAGCAATCAGAGTCACGGTAAGATGCGGACAGAAACACATCGTACGAGAATCTTGTGAGCTGCTTCCTGCACAATCAAGGTAAGTTAGTAGGATATATGCGTTCAAAACTAATTGTAATACCTTGATTTTCTCAATTTTCGCCTCAGACATCCCCTGTTGAGCTGAATACATGCAAGAGCTGGAACAAAGTCAATATTAACCTTAATTTTCAGCATTTGACGGCGAGTTGTCATGTTCACACCAGAGATGGTGTGTATAGCCGCAGACTGCCAGACATGGGTGAGATATGGCACACGGGCAGAGACGAGAAGACATTGCCTTGAGTTTCAGGATGTCTTGTACGTTGATTCCCTAAGCGACTGTCTTAGCCTATCGATTATGATACACTACCAGCGAATCAGGACAGACATGTTGTTGGAGCTCGTCAACGGTGTCGAAAAAAGGCACCTAATAAGATTGTGAACAGATAAAACCACAGCATGTGATGGATTTATGTATACTTCTTCATCATCTAACCCCGGAGAGGGGGCTCGAGAAGGCGCAACAGACCCTTGAGACGGAGCACGACGGGGAGGCATGGAAGGTCACGACTTCGACTGCTATGAAATACTTGAGGGTTCAAGCTTGCAAGCGCAAGAAGGAAAGAAGACAACCTGTGATTGCAACTCCGCTCATCGTTGGATCTGACACAGTGACAGTTGACTACATTTGGTAACGTGATTTTGGTGTACGAGACGGCGTTGAACTACTTACTATTAGCTAGTACTTGGCTAGTACTAGCTCTTGATGCGAGAATCAGACCATTCTAGGCTGGCGATTCAATGAGACTGATTAGTGGCGTTTGCCTGTAAAGGAGTCGATGACTACCAGTGCGCCACAGACAGTGTTCGCTACATCTGTTCATAAATTAAGCTTGAAATCGGAACCAATGCAACCAGTCATATCGTACACGGAGATCCAAAGATACAGAAGGGAATTTCAATCAATGTTGCCAACCAAACCTCCTCGCCCTCTTCTAATTCTCTCTTCCAGACCACCTGTGCCCCCAAAGACCTTCTTCTGCTCCGAGCTCAAAAAGCTGGCCATGCCCTTTGATTTGACGCGCGCTGCGTCATCGGCTGCGAGCTCAGTTCTTTCCTTCTCCTGCAACGCTGCTAAACGTGCCTCACGTTCGGCAGACAACGCGACTGCATTGCTTGACATGGCAGCCAATCGTGCTGCACGGTCATTGGTAGAATCATTGGGTTGAGAGCTTTGCGAGTCACGATATGGGCGTCGTGGTGGACTAGGTGTACGCCGGAAACGCCTTGAAGGATACTCTCGTTCGTTACGAGCGGGGCTCGAAGAGCGTTGACGTTTGCTACTGTGTGTCGATTGACGATAGAAAGAGGATGGCGGATCTCTGCCTGCATCGTCTGATTCATCGGAGCGAGGCCATAGTGGCCGTTCGTCATCTCTGTGTCGAGCTGTGGTAACAGGGCTATGGTCTCGATGACGGTAGTCGGGACTACGACTGTTCTTTCGGCTTCTCTGAGATGACTCATGGTAACGAGAAGCAGAGATGGGTGATCGAGAACGGCGGCCATAAGGGCTAGGAGTACGACGGCGATGGCTAGAACGGTTTGGAGATAGAGAACGTCGATGCTCGGATTTCCGATAGTCAGGATTATGACGGTGCTTGCGTTCATGCTTCAACCGTCTACGTTCCTCCTTCTCTCGCCTCTTCTCCTCTTTACTCTGCTTGGGTTTAATGCCATTACGCTCCTGCATCTCTCTCAAGCGGAGAGGATTCGACATCAAGGCCTGCAGAGCAGCCTGCTCCTGTTGCTTGATAGCTAAGAGAGGATCCTCACGAATTTTGGCTGCGATATCGCGCACACTATTGGCATTTTGTACGGCGATAAAATTTTTATGTGAAGCGCCAATCTAACGGACAAGTTAGACCACGATACAGGAATCATTCGAGTCAATACCCCACTTACCTTAGCATTTTCATCTGCTGTCAAGATCTTGTCCACTCGCTTCTTACCCAAAAGGTAGTCCTCCAGATCATTAGGATTTTGACTGTTACCCGTGGCCGGCGTTGTATACATCCATTCTAGCTTCTCCGTTCTCTTCTTGCCAGTTTGTTCTTCTTGAAGACGCTGAAGCTCTTGGAGCTGTCGCTCTTCCTCCTTTTCCTTCCGAAGTTGATCAAGTTTCTTCTTCTCTTCGAGCTATTAATCCGTATACTGTTAGGAAGAGGTTCTTGTCAAGACGGTTGACGACTTACGGCTTTCTTCTCCTCGAGCCACACCCGCTCCTGATTTTTCAAAAGGAGCGGGTGCCAAGACTTCTTCATATTGAGGTCTCCTCCACCCATCTTGACGAGATACTAGAGGGTCTATGGCTATGCAAACTTCTTGTTGACCGGTGACCCTTCAAAGAGGACGAGGCAAGAGACGAAACTATTTGTACCTGTATGACAAAGGCCTTTCTCCTTGCCACGTGATGCTTCCCGATGTACCTTGACCGTTGACGTTGCTGCGTCCACAATTTGGAGCTTCATCGGCACTTGGACAGCAACGCTAGGTTAGCCTTTCCTACTCGTGGATTTGGCTACTAGGGAAGAATCCATGTCTTCTGCTCAACGCAACAATGAGAACGGAGAGTCGGATACCCTCAATGGAGACTTGAACACTGGTGATGTAGAGGCTGGCCGGTCTGTCCCAAGACGCCTTCTACATTATATAGGCATCTCTAATAGTCATTATACATCCCAGGGCTGGGCGGTCTATCTATGCGCTTTCGCGTGAAGAGATTAGCAGGGGTCTTGCTAATCGTTTTGTGCATTCACGCGTCTATATCTGCCTTTACCTAGGCATGGCCGCTCTATCGGTCACTACGGTGATTCTCAGCCTCAAAGATGGCTGTCCTGTTCTCGCTTTCTTCATTTTGGAGTTCATCATAAATATATCGATGATAATAGAAGTTGCGATCCGGTTCGTTGCCTTTGGAAGGGTGTGTCTACGTAACTTGGGTCCAGGAACTAATGACTCATTGTACATATCTTTATCCAGCAATTCTGGAACTCCCCTTTCAATGTCATGGATCTTATCCTCACGATAGTTTGTGCCTTGACACTACTGGTTATCACCTTCGCCAAATGTGGTGCAGGAAGTAAAGAGGAGGAAATTCTGGATACGCTACTTCTAGTCACACGGAATGTCCTACAGTTTGGCCGTCTGGCGGCTGTGATGAGGCAGTAAGCACTAAAACCTATCCATTTATATCTACTCATCCCAGTCCCCTAGGTCTGGCCAGTCTATCTTCTCTCAGCCCAAACCTATTGATATTTCAAGTGCTCGAAGAGCTGGTTTCGTGGATTTGGACGTCGAGAGCGATGAAGAGAACGATCATGGAACAGTGGTGCGGAATCCTTTGCTTTTTGATATCGACGGCGTGAATGCCGAAATGGAAGCTTTCACGGATGTTCCGCGGGCAGCAGAAACAGCTCCTGAGCGAGATTTTGAGGAGACGTGGGCTCGACTTGGATGATATGAATACGAGTTGATTTATTTAATATGGGACACGTCTAGCTCAAACATACTTACAACATGTTTTAAATAATGGATATGTGACTGACCGAAAGGAGATATATGTGAGTTTGGACTGAGTTGTGATAATTGGTTTTATGTGAGATCATTTTCTTCTCATGCACCATGTGGAATGAGTACTAGTGGTCTAGTGGCATACTTATCGAACACCCGGGTTGCTGGCCACCGACCATAGCCGTACAGCGCTGCTTCTGCCATATAACTGTTCCCTGCCTCAGCTTTATTTTGTACAATCTGTATAATCCCTGTCGCGCCACATGTCTTCTGCTTATCCCTCTAGCCCCCCGGCTTCTCGAACATGGTGGTCTCTCGGTCCCAAGCACTCTTCCCAGCACGGTCTCGAGCGCCAGCTATCCCACAAGTCGTCCCGCTACAGTGGCCTCAGTTCCATTGCTGTTGCTCTAGGAATCAAATCCAAGAAGCACCCAGTACTGGCAATCCAGGATCCTGCATGCACCCCGCCGCGCCCCACCATGTCAACTAATGTGGTCAAAACTCCCAACAGGCCTCCCTCCAAGTCGGTCTCATCAACGCGGTCCCAGGTTGATTCACTCGGACCCCGCACACCACAGGACACACAACGAGACAACCGACAGTCTTTGTTGACAATTTCGGACACTGATCCTTTTGCCTTAGTACGCGCTATATCCTCTGCTCCTCAATCTCCTTCCGTTGCCGACCATCTCTGCATTTTCTCCAACTCGTCCAACCCCGACGTCATATCCAAGAACACCGAGCCATTCCTTGAACGAATCTCCTACGCTTCCTCCTCCTCTCAGTCCAATGTACATGGGAGCGACCTCTCTCCTCTCAGCCCCAGCATACCCGATTTGACTAAGAAGCCAAAATCAAAGTGAGTACTCCTCAATTGACTTGCTCAGCACTCTCAAAACCCATCAATCAGGAAATCCACGTGCAGTTTGCATAGAAAACAGTCGTTGATATCTGGAGATCAGTCACTAGAGACAGCTTGGGAATCTTTGACATTGGGTAACAATTCCAAAGCCGGTTCATCTACTGCTTTGACCCTAGACAAAAATCGGTCCAGTCAGCCTGCGGTGTCCCCTACTCCGCGCCCTCCAACGCGTGCCCGAGGTATGACTGACTCGGGTCAACGACAAGAGAGTGCAACTCTAACTACACCTTCATCTTCGTCATCGTACACGCCATCTGGCCTTTCAACACGGACCGTCATTCGACAACCATCTGCTTCTCGAATCGGGTCACCTCCAAGTGCACCTCCAAAGCAAGAATTGCCTCCTCCACCCTCAGTCCAGGATCACAGAGTGAAAGATAATGAACTCGAGCCCACGGTCCCCGTGTCGACAGCCTCCGCCTCCTCTTCTAGCCTGTCCTTTGCGTCATCAATCTCTTCTCAAAAAGACATCCTGTTCAATCAACACTATAGCCCTCGAAAAAAAGAGGGGGTGTCTTCGGAACGTTCAATCTCCACCAGAGGGGCGGGCAGTGTGCTTGATACGTCCCATAGAAGTTCTCCTTCACCGACAGCCCATACCCTCAAAAAGGCGGTGTCTCACCAATCTCTGGGGAGACGTCCACCGCCCCCTACTAGTTCTGTTGCAGTGCCTCTACCCGAGCTCCCGACTCCATCAAAAGCTCCGCATAAGCAACGTTCCTTTCATCATCCCAAGTTCCCATTACCTCCGTTATCCCCTATACGATCCAGCACGTCTTCTGGCTCACAAACTTCAACACACATGACTGACTCCCAGTCGAATGCCGAACAAAGACGAGGTAGCGCAGGAGGATTCTCGTTGCCCGTAAGGAAACGACTCTTCTCTGCAGGATCAAATAGTCGACGACCATCGACCTCTCCATCCATTTCGCCCGAAGATGACAGTCAATCCGTCTTCAGTGTGCGCTCTGTTCCTGACCGGAGTATAGGGACGACTATTCTCAAGCCTCTATGCCAGCCGTTATCACCCAACCCGAATTCCTCGTTTTGGGATGAAGTTTCTCTCCTTGACCAAATGCCCTCTAGCCCTCGCACTCATGAGTATACTCCGCAGCAAATCATGTCTCCTGCAGAAATGGCAAAGTTGGAAGCTAACGCTGATGATCCAAGCACTTTGAATACTTCCAATCGACAACGAGGATTCTCGGTTCTCTCCACTTTCACAACAGCATCGATAGTTTCTGATGAAGGCTCAGGAACTTCTGCAGCTGAGGACTTCAGCCCACCCGACACTACGTCTATTCATGCGGTAGCCAACACAATAATGTCAAGAAGTACATCTCTCGTGCAAAAGGACCTGTCAGCTCCTCCACGGCTTGGCCCTCGGCCCTCGACATCGCAAGTCAGCATGACGACACCAATAGTATCGGAATGGAGCTCTCCCATCTCATCTCCTCCCAGTCCTTCAATGACCAGTCTTCCTCCACCTCCTCGGAGGGCGCGACCACGAGCCACATTTGTCGATGACGATTCAAATTTTCCGTCATTACCCCCGCCTCCCGGCCGCAGAAGTGTTCGCCCGAAGATATCAGTTGAGAAAGTCCTTCGTCGGCGATCAATCATGAGGAAGCCTTCTTTTTTGGAGATTGATGACGACAGCGACAAGGATACAGATACTGAAAGTCCTGGCGAGCCATTGTCTAGAAGTTTCTTGGACCTTGCTCGAGAATCATTCGATACTACCAGGAGCATAAGCGAATGAGTAAACTGTTCGCATATCTCACAAGAACCTTGCTGTTCTGACTCGTAACCTTCACGATTTGTTCGTCCTGTCTTTTCTCGTCGGATCCGTATACCACTGTAATAGGCCTATATCCCTCGTTTTTTTCAATTTCCCATACATGATCTCTCGTATTCATATAAGTACTGGATTCCGTAAAACATCTTTCCTCGGGCAACTCGTTCATACTCAATACATATCGTGTAGAAATACACAAGCCTTGTAAATCAAATAATTGTCCCTCGCTAATCTGTCTGATCAGTATGGTATCCAGCACGTCTCATGGCACCGAGACGATGTCTGGCAGCACCTAGATCCTTCTCCAGCTTCAATATCTCTACCTGCTGCTCCATCTCACGCCTCTTGAACTCCAGAACTGCCATGTTCTTGTAGTCAACCTCTTCTTCTTCACTTTGTCTTGCTGAAACGGCCTTGACCTGACGCACAAGTGCCTTGCATGCCTCCGTAACAGCCTTGGCAGCGGACTCGAGCCGTTCTTGTGTTTTCGACATCAAGTTCGCCTTTACACGGGATGCAGCAACAAGCTGAGCAGTAGCAGCTGCAACTTCATTGGAAGCAACAATGAGTTGCTCAAGAGAGTGAGTACCCGATAGGACGCCATCTGCACTTTCTATAAGAAGGTTGGTGGCAAATGCAACAGCCCTAGCTGCGGAGATGAGGCCCTCCGTCCAACGGTTGTTCCGCTTATAGAACTGCTGCGTTGAACTGGACCCTTTCCCTTGGGCAACGATCTCCTGCTGAGATTCCGTGGCAGCTTTTATGAGGCGAGAGATAGCATTCGTGATCGCCATTGCAGCAGCGAGAATCGAATCATGGACTTGAAGATCGACAGCACTGCGGGAGGAATCACGAGGTCGAGACATGAGTTCTTGAAGACGTTGCGTGGCCTGTTCGATGGCTCGGGCAGCACCCAACATCTCTTGCTCGACAATGTCACCGATATCTCCATTGGCTCGCGCAAGCGCGCCAGCTTTGTCTTTGGGCACTAGTCCATCAACCATTTCGGAAAGTTTTGTTAAGGCACCCCGAACTTGGCTATTGTTGCGCATCGCGACTTCCTTTCGTTGGCCGGGTTGAAGAAGGTCCAATTTATAAGACTGCAGGTTCTCAAAGAAGCGTAGGCCGACATCTCCAGCCAATTTGGCAACAGTGATAATTTTGTCTGAGGCCTCATCGTCGCTAGCCAAACGTGTTATTCCCTTCGTATTGATGAGGACATCAGCCATGGACTGAGCGAAATCATTGGCGGACTTGATGACAGCAACATGGTCACCACCAACTTCTCCTCCGAGGTAAAGATTATGGATGGTAGCAAATTCGGTAGCATTATTAATTGCCTTTTCCACCATTGAGAGTGTATACTCGGGAGTTGAATTGAGGTTTCCAGCTTGAGTAGGAGATTCCAGCTCATAAATGGCGTCGTCGACCTTCTGAACACATGCTTGCAAAATTGAATCTTGTCATGGAGAAGGTCAGAGTAGATCCAGTTTGATATGAAGCAACTGACCAATAATATCATTTAGTTTCTTACGATTGTCCAAGATCAAGGTATCTATCTGAGCATTAGTGGTTTCATCCACAATACTTTGATTCTGGGTATGATGGCTTCAGTCAAACGATCGTGTCACGATACATAACACTGACTGACCTGTTGTGTCTCTGAGAGTCGTTGTATAGTACTGTCCATACCCTCTTGCAGAATCATGATTTCCTGATCTTTTTCTTCGCGCAGGCGCTCGAGATCACCAGCAGCATTATCAAGTTTGGAAAGGAGGTCGTCAATTTGGAATTGCTTCGACTAATGAAAATCGATGGTTCAGCACTAAAATGGTATGCATGACGATATACGTACGCGCAAGGTGTCCTCAAGCTCTGATAGCTGTCTATTATATTTATTCATTATGTTCGAAACCTCAGAGCTCTTCGAACGTGAAGAGTCTTCAGCACGCTCATTCGCAAAGTTCAATTCACGGCGTAGTCGATCGATCTCCTCCTTGTGGGATGACTTTTGTCTATCAATATCAAAGCGGGCCCGGTCACGTTCACGAAGCATATCTGCGAGCTCTAGATTCTTCGCTTTGAGATCTCGTTCCATCCGTTCCATACGATCTACGGCTTCCTGAGCAGAATTGGCCTTCAGTTGCATCGCTTTGAACTTAGACAACATGTCGAGATGTTCAGTACGAAGCTGACTATATAGCTTCGCCAAAGCTTCGTACTTATTGCGCCACAGCGCTACTTGATCTTGAAGCTGTTTGATGAGTTCGTCCTTCGACAACATTTGTGAGTTGATATTGGCCCCAACGTTTGCAAGCTCGGCTTCAAGAGCTTTGACCCGCTACGTTGTGATGAGTCGAGAATTATAAGTAAGGTAAAAAAGGTGCAACGTACTTGATCGTACTGCTCGAGAAAGATTTGGTCTCTTTCGTATTGTCCCCTCATAGCAAGTAGTTCCCTCTCAAGCTCGTTAACACGCTGAGCTGCCTGAGTTTGATTGTTGTATAGAATCTGTTGTTGCATCAGTTCTTCCTGAGCTCGACGTTGGGCTTCAGCCTGCTGCAATTGTCTTTGCTCGAATTCCCGTTGTTGTTGCTGCTCCAGCTCGAGGTGGCGACGTTCCTCTTCTTGCCTTGCTGTCACGAGTTTAGCCTGCTGCTCTTCGTATTCCTTGAGCATACGGGCTTGCTCGTCAATTTCGGCCGCTGTAGGTACCGGAGCCGGGGGAGGAGAGGGTGACTTCACCGTAGTTTTAGGTCGAGCTGGAAGATCAGGAGCGTCTCCAGAATCGAGCAAATTTGGGGGATCCTGATTCAACACGTCATTTAATTTTGTCGGTAGTAAGATTGTATACCCACCGCAGCCAGTTTCGGCACATTAATAAGCCCAGTAAGGTACTTCAAGTTGGAGCATTCGTAGTAAAATCTACGGAGATTATGGTGTTGAGAGGTATATCGCTGTTTCAACGGTTCCAAAACCTCCGTATCATTCGTTCCTATTTGGAATCCAGTCAAATATCAGAAAACAAGTGTAACCGAATCTCTTACGTCGGTACATCGCTCTAAGCATGCTGGTAATGAAACGATAGATACCCCAGCTTTCCTTCACGAGAGGGACTAAGGATGAAATACGGCATTCATTATTGGAAGAATATTTGAAATGGGAAAAGACGAGTTTCTGGAAGGCTTCAATCTGATCTTGCAGAGACATGAGATCAGTTATTGTTTCATATCTAGATCATGTTAGACGGTAGATATTTGAAGAGTAAGAGCATCTATACCCTTCATTGGGGTCATCAATTCCCTTTAACGTGACATATTCCTCATATTCGAAGAGCCCGTTGAATTCCGGGCGGAGTCGATGAAAACGAAGTTTTTGCAGAACAAATTGCACGTATGTTTTAATCAAGGGACCATAACCTCAATCGAAGCATGAATAGAGATCAAATATCGAAACAGAGCACACACCTCTTGAATTATCAGAACCTACAGTTCGTGCGCAAGTCTCAAGCCATGCTGTCTGTCCATGTGCTTCCTTGATTACCTGGCGTTGATATGTTATTAAAGAGCGACACGAGTGTTTAAATCTCTCGCTTACGACTGGATGTCCCTCTTGCAAGACTTTGTGGACTGTGATGAGAGCTTTGAATGTTTGAACTTCATCCGCCAGAATGGGCTGGACTCGGAGGCCACTCCAGAAAGATATTGATGAGTGATAATCCCAAGTAAAGACAATACACTCTTGCAGTCAACGTTCAGAACGAGAAAATGCACAGTGTGAAGATCGTACTTCGGACATGCTTCTGTTTCGGTGCGGTTTCCTCTGGGCTCGTTGCCTTTTTGATGTTGACGAGAAGATCATGCTCAGCCTTATCCTTGTCAACGGGTCGAGTAGGGTAATGAACCTCCTCGTCGACATCAAAGGCCCCTGGTCGCTGCCGCGTTCCCACCCTATAAGTCCTTAGTAGTAGTTAAATGAATGAAGTGTTGTACACGCACATGCTGACTATTGAAGAGTAGGTGAAGAACTATGACGAGATGGGACGTCGGTGGCTGTTCAGATCTCCGGACTCGGAGACTGCCACGCGTGCGAAAAGGCAACACACTTCCGTCCAATATGTTCTCCTTCCGGTCGACACTACGGCCGTTTCCTGGGTCTTTGCACCAACTTCGTCCCATCCTTCGTTATGGCTCACGTCACCGATCGTTTTTTTTTCGCGCCTCTAAAAAGTCGGACGTCCCGGCAGTCTATAAACCACGACGGGAATCGCTAGTTACTCCAACTATGTTGCTTATTGGTTTTATACCAGTATTTACATTCGCCTTGGGTACATGGCAACTTCAACGCTTGAAGTGGAAGGTTAATCTCATTGACGAGCTGGAAGAAAAATTACAGCTACAGCCACTATCGTTGCCACCGAGAATCAAGTATGTTGGTTTTACTCTGGACACATATGATTTTTTGAAGCGCCCCTTTTTGAGCCTTTCCGTCATTCCAGAGTTTGTGTACCGAAAGGTTTCACTCAAAGGAAAATGGGATCATGCTCACACCCTACTCCTCGCTCCACGCGTCCGGGAAGGGGTGCACGGCGTTCATGTCATTACTCCGCTGATTAGAGAAAATGGCTCTACTGTTCTTATAGATCGCGGTTTCGTGTCTAACGACTTTGTTTCCAATTTCCAAATTGAAAACGGGGAAGTGGAGATTATTGGAATGCTTCGGACATCGCAACCGCGAAACAGTTTTACGCCAGACAATCGGCCCGATGAGGGCAAATGGTACTGGACCGATGTTGAAGCTATGGCAGAATATGCGGGCGGCGAAAAAGCTGGTGTGCAGCCTGTCTTTGTTGAACAGATATTTGGTATCTTCGTTCCTCGTTTCTTATACATGATCTTACATCTTCAAAGAGGGACATGCCGGTGAAGCAGGTACTAGACTTTCGAAGGGTATACCGATTGGTCGTGCACCGACCATTGATTTGCGAAATGCTCATCTCTCCTACGTCATTACCTGGTAAGTTTGGCCAATGTATCCCTGCATAATGACCAAACTTTCACTCAGGTACACACTCTCTGGTCTAACGGCTTTCATGTTTGCCCGGGTTCTCATTAACAAGAAACGATTTACTGGCCGAAAAATGCCGAGGTTCAATTGACATTATTACTCGTACTTTGAAACAAACTCGATTTTTGCAAGCGTGACTCATTGGTCCTTTAGATTGGATCTGGTATATCTGGTATAATGCAGTGTGCGGTTAATGCCGACGCACTCAATATTCGTGTCCACAGTACTTATGATTGACTCATTGAGGATACCATCTGGACCAACCGCGTGGCCAAGATTGGTCATTTGCTACTGTTGCATGGCCATTGGCCGAACCACTTGCTTTGTCTTTCAGTCTTCAGCGTTGAAACAATGGGAGTTACTGTTCTCGACAATGCAAGTTATCACCACTCTCGAATTTGACTGGTGTGCTGCTGGCCAGCTATCCAGAGCCTATATAACCCTTCAAATCTCATCGATCCCCCATAGTCTGACCTGACCACTCTCGTCTGCACCTCATAGCCTACCTCGGTGGATAAAAAACGCTATGAAGTCGTCAGCCGCACCTCAACAGTATCACCGTTCTTCAGATCTCTCCCGGACATCCCACATCGAAGTATATCCAGATTCAGAACACCTTATTGCTTGGGATGATAGATTCTCAAGTGGCGAGCGTTTCCAGAGAGGTACGCTATACATCGATTGTATCAATCTTCCTGCTTAACTCTTGTTTAGAGGAACAAATTCGTCGGGAAGTTGAACGTGCACTCGCTGTCCAAAAGCTTTCTAGGACGCGAAAAGCAGGTGCACGTGAATCTGAAGCGCATGCTTCGGTGGAATGTAGATTGTACGACCAGGACTCTTTAATTAGGAGGGCTCGCGCCCGTCAGGATTCCGCCTACATGCCAAGAGTGATCGCATCTGGAAATCCTTCGCAATATTATGGTATGTAGTCTTGAAATTGGGATTAAATAAATCTGACACTCGTGATCATCAGGCACACCGCATTCCGTCTCTCCCTGTCATGTTGCCTTGAATCCTCGTGACTCTCTGCCCTCATCACCCAAAAAGTCTGCCTCTTTATCACGCTTCAACCCATTCAAAACACTTAGGAAAGAGTCGTCAACGTCCAGTGTTGATGAAGATCCGAGTTCTTGTCCCATCGACGAAAACGATGGCCAGAAAAATGAGTCTTGGGGCAAGAAACTACAACATGTAGCAACTATCGCAATCCTGGGGTACAACCCTGATGCAAAAGGCGAACCGTATCTGTAAATACTCGAATAATG
>JAGGAW010000010.1:0-25626 GCA_017657375.1 Termitomyces sp. T27 | reverse complement strand
ATCCAATGAGATCAAGCTGACCATTCCATCAAGCTTCATCTTGTTCTGCTGCAATTTCTCTTGATTCCCAGCCCAACGCGATATGGTGTCCCATACAGCCAACGGTGTCCTCTCCAGGATGAATGTAACAACTTGAGGCTCTTCCACTGTTGAACTAACCAGAGGTCCTGCTTGTCCTGACACAGGAACAGTCTCTGATGTAACCGGTGTTGGAAACGGGAGACAAGTTTTGATAACAATTCGGGACAATGCGTTTACCGCAGGCAGATTGGTAGTTCTTTCGCATGTAACCAATCCATGAGGAAACACCCAGCGTTCGCTTGGGTTCTCGCGGAACTCTAGTACCAGATCAAATTCCTTGACAGGAGTAATCGGTGATGGTATAGCAGCTGATGTCACAGTTGGCAGTGGTGGAAGAGCTGGAGTCGCAGCCAAAGACGGCGGGACAGGTTGAGTACTCTCGGAAGTTGCTAGCGATTGGATGAGAAGGCCAAGGGTTTTGAGTTGATCAGGGGTCGCCAGACCGCCAGCAGCAAGCTGAAGAAGGTTTGCGAGTGTCGGATTTGACGATGCGGCAGAGTTTACTTGGTTGATTAGAGTTGGTGTTATCGTAGCGACTGAAGTTAAGTTAGGTGCGGGAGGGGCCGATGATTTCTCGGATTCAAGCGATTTTGCGACATTTGCAGGAACGGTGCTTGGTTGGGTGGAGGCAGTGTAGGAGGTCTTTGTCTGCCATGATCCTGTGGCCGGAGGCTGATACGTAAGGCCCACGATAGAGGATGGTTGCGAAGGGAGGTAGTGAACTTCGTAGAAGGTTGTATCCGGAAATATATGGGGTCCAATCTCGAGGTCACATTTTCCTCGTGTTTGAATGGTGTGTGGGGGTGGCGGTAGATCCGTTGTCTTTCCTCCACGGACTTTTGACGAAAAACGAGGAAATGTCGAGTAAAGCCATTTATCACGAGCTTATATCAAAAAGATAAGTCAACGACGTTATAAAGATGTAAAGGAACACACATTGTCGCAAGGCCTGGATAAGGACACAACTGAGACAAGACTTGAATATACGGTTCAGAAACGCACGATGATCACGTTGCCCACCTTTCCGAGATGCTTCGCTTGTCCTCTCTATCAGTTTCGTCTCCTTCCCCAAGCTCCCAACCAGGTCTTGAACCACAAGGCAAGACGACAGGTGTGGTGATGTTTCTGTTCATGCTTGAAGGCTTTGCTTGACCATGTTTCCATTGCGTCACGGCGACCAAAAATCGGATCTCGGCGATAGACCTACTTTTTAACTTTGTCGTGATTTTTGAGAAACTTTTTTGCCTTGGGTGCGCCAATGACTAGTCGAGTCCGTAAGTATGTTTTCATGATTATTGGGGGGAAAGCCTTATTCCGTGTCGCAGAAAAAGGGGGGCCGATCTTCAGGCCAGTCAAGTCTCGGGCGCGTCCAGAAATCAGCCAAGCGTCCTCTACTCCTGCTGGTGTTATCCAGCATGTTTCTAACCCTTCGCTCACCAATTCTTTACCTGCATTTTTGGAAACATCATCAGCAGATCCAGTCGCAACTTCCGCGGTCGCTTCACCACCCATACCCTCCACAGCGTCGGTTCCTGCTACTCGGATACCTCCGAACATCGCGGCGCCTCCACCAGTTTTATCGCGGCGCAATACTCCTGCACCTCCTACACTTGTTAGCCGCGCGACACCTATCCCGGTGATCACAAATTCTCCCCTTGTGTCGTCCTTACTCTCCTCAACATCTTCTGCTCACAGACAGCCCACAGGACCGCTCAGCTGCTCCTGCGATAAGTGACGACACCGGTAACGAGTTCGATTACACCCAAGACCTAACCACCAGCCGGTTCAATGTCCAAGTTCGTATCGGGCCTAACGGGGAGACCATTATCGATGAGGAGTCCCTTGTAGTGGATCGTGTTGAGGCCGAAGATACGACGAATTACACACATGTCGTAGAGTCTGACCATACCAAGTTTGTCAACTCTGGCTCGTATGGGAAGCGGTATCGTGGCACTCGCTGGAGTGCAGAGGAGACAGAGCTTTTCTTTGATGTATGCTTTCACACTTATTGCATTTATTTCTTCGTCCAAGTAACATCTTGCAGGCTCTTGCCCAGTACGGCGAAAACTACGAGCTTATCGCATATATTCTCCCTGGCCGTGATCGCAAGTCTTGCAAAAACAAATTCAAAGCGGAAGACAAGAAGAATCCTGCTCGTATTAATCATTGCCTGAATAACAGAAGACCAGTTGGTCAGTAGATATCTAATGAGCTGCATGTGCAGACATCGAAATGATGATTTTTCTGCAGACATGGCCACATTATCTCGTATGACAGGAAAGGACTTTTCTGGACCAGTTCCCGAAATTCGTGTTCCAACTCCTCAACCCCTTGTACAGCCTGAGACTTCCAGCGCGGAACAGGAAGCTGCCGCGCTAGAACCTGTGCGGAAGAAACCGAGGAAGAGGAAAAGCCAACTCGATGATGGAGCTGTAGTGGTAGGTGACGCAGACAGCTTCGTGCCTTTCCCTGCTAGCCCCTAGTAATACGTATGTCACCCCGTATCATCCGTCAATCAAAACGTCATCTGTGGTATTTTTAGCCATACTCCCTTCTTATTTAAGAACTCTTGAGATTAGCCTCAGTTAGCTGGCGTTGTCCCACAACTATGCCTCAAAAAATTGTCGTGTGCGGAGCAGGGTTTCTAGGTAAGTTGTATCAATCTCATCCCCTCATCCGCTCAACGATTTTGTCAGGCAAGACCATTGCCAGGACTCTGGCCGCGTCTTCCTTTGGTCGCGACACTCCCCAGATTCAGATTTCCTCGCGTCATCCTAATAAAGTCCACAATGTCCTGAAAAATACTATACCACAGGATCGACTCTTACCGCCAGTACCTTTAGACGTCACGAAGCCAGCAACTCTCCCTCTCGCCTTTCGCAATGCAAACGTAGTTGTCTCCCTCGTGGGCGTGCTCAACGGCTCTCCAGAAATCTTTGAGGAGGTTCAATTAAAAGGAGCTGAGAACGTAGCACGAGCTGCCAAGGAAGTTGGCGCAAAGCTTATCCATTTCAGCGCCATAGGTGCCAATCCACAAAGCGATATAATGTACGCCAAGACGAAGGGTCTGGCTGAGAATTCCATTTTACACATCTGTCCGGACGCGACCATTATCCGGCCGAGTCTTGTCTTTGGGCCTGAGGATGACTTTTTCAATGTGAGAATCCCCTTCATTCTTATTTCGTTTGATCTTCTCAACATCAAGGTTACATTGATCAGAGGTTCTCTCGATTATCGAAATTTCTTCCCTTTCTACCTGTTTTCGGTGGAGGCACTTCACGCTTCCAGCCAGTATATGTCGAAGATCTTGCCAGGGCGGTCGAAATTATTGCACGAAACGATCCTGATGTGAGGAAGTTGGTCATAGGTAGCATTATGGAGGCTGGTGGGCCCGAAAGTACGTCTCTTCCTTTTATGGGTTCCTAGAAAACGACGAACATACTATAGTCTTCACCTACAAGCAACTAATGGAGCTAGTCCTGAAGTACAACAGGCGCTTTCGGCCCGTTATTTCAATACCATATGCAGTTGGCTTGCTTCAAGGCGCCATTTTGGAGAAACTGCCAACAAACTTGTTCACCATCACGCGAGACCAGGTAGGTTGTTCATGCGTACCATGTGCCAGACTGACATTCGCTGGGAAGGTCAAGCAACTGTCGTTTGACAATGTTGTAAATCCTTCACCTTTGGTGGATTCCATTTCATTCAAAGATCTCCTCGAAAGATACTCGGGTCCATTAACGTCTGTCCATGATGTATTACCTACATACCTGTCAGATATCTGATCTCTGGATGTACCGGTTGCGTCCCCGGATGGATGATTCAAGTCGTGTGGAAGTCTGAGGACTTCAAGTTGAACTGAATTCCCATGCTTACAACAATACAACTCGCTTTCTAGGTGATCAGTGATTCCTGAAATCACTATCATTTGATATTAATACAGCTTCGAGTGCTGCACATGTAAGCTCTGCTTGGTCAAAACCTCCATGTCGGTATACCTTCCGCGGCCGGCAATAATAAGTCCCGCCTGCGATGCGATGAAACAAATTTTTTACATAAGCTTTCGCCGGATCTGAGATTCTGAGCGTAATAGAATGTGCATTAGGTGCACAAATCTACAGATCCACGTTATATCACAACGTCGTTAGTAGGCATCCGAGTCATACAGATGCACCGTACAGTCCTCGAACTCCAAAATGCAATCGTTTCATTAATCCCCTTCCTGTCTGTGCCTCGAGAGGTTTCATACATCAAAAGCCAAAAGGGCCTCAAGGCACTTGCCAGAAGCTAAGTACTTATCCACGCGCACGATGGCAGTAAGTGATACTACTTGTGTCACCGTGAGAGAACAAGGATTACTCGCTGGACTGATTACCGTGTCGATGCCGGTCGTACTTGTATACTGAACAGTATTCGAGCTGTGGCCTATTGTGGCCGACGATCTTGGCTTCTGCATACCTACCCGCCGGTACGTTTGTATGTCGTGTCAGCCTCCGGAACTCTTACCGGGATATATATAGCTTCCATCAAGAACCAATGGTGCCGATTGACTCGAGCTCCTTATAAATGCATGCACTGAAAGTGTGTTCATTCCTGATAACGTCCACACTACGATTCTCTCCTCTCTCTATACAAACGAAAAGTTATGTCGCATGGTACTGAATCTAATACGGATGCGGACAGGGACGCACCCCAGACGCCTGAACACTCTACCGCCAAAGCTTCTGATAGACCATTTAGTGTCTTTACCCCGAGCGAAAAATGGTTTATCGTCTCCGTTACATCATTTGCTGGCATCTTCAGGTTAGAGCTTTATGACTACGTACATTTTCTGGTGCTGACCTCATTGCTCTTTTATCAGCCCTTTGACAGCCAATATCTATCTTCCCGCTCTCCCGACCATTTCACAAGCATTTCAGAAGTCCATAGAACTTATCAACCTAACAGTCGGTTCCGTTCCTTTGATTTCTGACCCGCAAACTAATGTCCATCTGTGCCGAAGGTCACGATGTATATGGTCATGCAAGGAATAGGTGGCCTCTTATTCACGATCTACACACAGCCAGTTTACTCATAGAACACTGAAGCTCCCATGGTTTGGGGCCCCATCTCTGATTTTCGAGGGCGGCGTCCGATTCTTCTCGGATGTTTACTTATCCTTTCGCTAACGTGTGTTGGATTGGCATTGGTTCCAACTTCCGCGTATTGGCTCCTGATGCTCCTGCGATGTTTACAAGCCGCTGGATCCGCTAGTACAATAGCGATCGGTATGGAGTTTGTACTTATTTCAAGACTCGTTTCTAACCATGACGCGCGACATCTAGGTGCTGGAGTTATTGGGGACATTTCTGAACCCAAAGAAAGAGGTGGCTTCCTTGGGATGTTTACCATAGGACCCATGGTATGGTGATCATTCCTTCCAATCTATCATTTACCAAATTATTGCTTAAAGGTTGGTCCTGCTATTGGTCCGGTCATTGGTGGCGTGCTGTCCCAACATCTTGGCTGGAGGTATGAGTTCCTCGTCCCATTGCCGTTTAATTAATCACGGCGGGGGAATTTTTAGGTCGATCTTCTGGTTTCTTTGTATTAGCGCTTCAATTTGTTTGGTGATGCTGATTTTGTACGTTTCTTGATGCTGCATTGAACAATATATGCTGACATGGCAGTCTTGCAGATTCCTGCCTGAAACCTTGCGAAGCATTGTTGGAGATGGAAGCGTGCTACCATCCAATATATATCGCCCTATCATTGCCATAATTCGGCGTCGGGTCGAACCCTGTCACGAATCCGTATCGACCACAAAGGGCATGCAAAACCCATTCCGACTTCTAGTTCATGTAGATATCATCATCCTACTCACACTCACCGCGCTTGTTTGCGCTGTTTACTATGGATACACCGCAACCATCTCTACTTTGTTTGTCACTGCATACCCTTTTCTATCCGAGACCGAAATTGGTTTGTGTTACTTGGCCATTGGAGGTGGCATGGCTATTGGCAGTATATGTAATGGCAAGCTTCTCGACTGGGAATTTCGCAGGTTTTCGGACGAAGTTAGACGGCGGCAATCTCTGGAGAAAGGCTTGGAGCCGGTTAAAGCGCCAGGAAGCAAGCAGACAGTTCCTCTTCATTTTCCTATAGAACAGGTATGAAAACTTGTGGACAGAAAATCCTAATAACTGTATCCTGGTTATAGGCTCGATTAAGACTTCTTCCTATTCTGCTTGTCCTTCTGGTCGCCTGCTCCGCTGGTTATGGCTGGTGCATTGAAAAGAGAGTCAACCTTGCGGCACCATTGATAATCCAAATCATTGGTAAGACAGTTTGGCGTAGATGCGTTATATATCATCTGACAGTCCAACGAAGTCGGTTATATCTCAATCGCGGTTATGAACTCGGCGCAAACTCTCATGATTGATCTCTTTCCTGGTCAAAGCTCGTCAATCACTGCCTGCGTAAGTGTAACGTGGTCCTGGGTGTTCATAGTTTTAATGCTTCTTGATCCAGAATAACCTTGTGCGTTGTACCCTCAGTGCAGTTCTGGTTTCTGTAATAGACCTCATCTTCAATGGAATTGGTATTGGATGGTCTTTTGTACTCTTGGCTGGACTATCACTGCTCGGCATACCCCTCGTTTATCTTATGATATGGATTGGACCTAGATGTCGTTCGAAGCGACAACCAAAAGCTGTATAGAATATATAACTGCAGGTCTTTGATAGTTTGTTACTTGCCATCTGGTAGAGTTACCAAGTACTATGATTTATTTCAACCGACATTGTATATATAATCACGTGATTCCCGAAAAAAAAACTAATACTGAGAGAGAAGCCACGGGAGATGGGACGATTCGGATGCTAGCAGGTGATCAACTACTGCCATGCCCTTTCATACTGATTCGCAGCCTTTACGACCACCCTGAGTTCCTTTGCAGCAAGCAACGGCCAATGGGGCGCTCTCAGCAGTTCTCTCGCAAGAGATACCACATCCGCTTGACCGGATTCGATATAAGAATTGGCTTCCTTCGGATCCGTGATGAGCCCGACGGTGCTGATGACAAGAGAAGGATGCGCTTGCTTGAGGGCTTCTGCAAAATGTACCTGGCACATACAGCACATACATAAAGTGTCAATGTATTGACATCAAATTTATTGTGAGTACAGACCTGATATCCATGTTTCGAGGGAATCTTTTGATTGACCCAATTTCCGCCCGAGCTGGCGTCAACAAGGTCGATTCCCAACTTTTGCATCTCACCCGCAAATATCTTGCTTTGCTCAATGCCCCACTGTTTCCATGTCCCCGATTCATCCTGTTCCGGACCCTCTGCCCAATCGGACGCGCTGATACGTACCCATAGAGGCTTTTCCCAAGCTCTACGGCATGCTTCTACGATCCGAAGCGGGAAACGAAGGCGGTTTTCCAAAGGCTGGCCACCATAATGATCGTCACGAACATTTGATAGAGGCGAAACAAAGGAATGAAGAAGATATCCATGGGCGGCATGTATTTCAATAAAGTCAACTGAGATATCGGGGAGCAATTAGTTACGATCCAAAGCAACAAAAACAAAGGCCTACACCCAACCCTTTGACATCGTTCTACAGCGATAACAAACGCTCTCACAACAGCATCCATATCTTCTTCCGACATGGCTTTAGGAGACGGGTATGTTTCTGAGAAGGGGAGATCGCTAGGACCGAGAACTGGTGTCTGATGGGTAAATTGTATACACAAGGGGAAAATAATACTAACCATCATCGGGCCAACCATTTTCGTCTACGGCAGCGGTATACGGCGTGCCGTGACCAGCTCTTTTCTGAACCCAAGGAGCATGTGTGGAGGCTTTGCGGCCGGCATGGGCAAGTTGGATGCCGATCTTTGTGCCTTGTGCATGGCAAAAATTCACAATCCTTCGTAGAGGCTCTATTTGAGTATCAGCCCAAAGTCCCTAGACGATTGAGATCAAGTTCCGGATATCGAGCCGCGAACGAAACTTACCAAATCCTCAGGTGCTATTCTTCCTTCAGGAACGACGGCGGTAGCCTCCATACATATTGCGCCCACACCACGAGTGGCGAAGCCCTGGTCAAGTAGGCTTTCAGAAAAAAATGACCAGTGTCTCTGACCATAGAAGACCACACCCCGATATGTACCAAGTGCCAATCAGTCGCGTGCCCGTTATCTGCGCTATATTGACACATCGGAGCCTGTATTGCTGTAAGCACGAACTCCAAACCATCAAGTAAGTAATGTCAACTGAGATGTAGTACGTACCACGAAGATCCTATTCTTGAATTCCATTCCTCTGATCGTTAAGGAACGAAACAAAGCGGGAATCGTATTGTCCTAGGCAGATTAAATATTACAGCTAGAGGTATAAGGAAATCAATGGGCAGGTATGCTTGCTTACTTTGGCATCGTTCTCCGCGTGGCCCATGTAGGACCCAATGGATGGCTCATTGAGAGGGAAGTACTGATAAGCCCCGTCAACAGGTCGATTGATATGAGGTTGCATTCTCATGCGGTAGTGGGCAAAACCTGAGACCAGATTCTCCCATCAAGTTAGGCCGGCATACCCGGTCCGATTATCGATGACAAACTTCAAGGGCTCGTGTCGACAAGTAAAACGTTCCTAGTGACATTCCTAGTGGGTCGTTGCCAGAAATTTCAAATTTATCATGACCAAAGGAAGCATTCCTGACGTTCTGCTCGCGCAACTCAAGCTTCTTGAACCGGGGGCCGAATTCGCTGGCATTCCACCAAGAGTTCAGTCGTCATTTGGAAAAACATACTTCGTCAAATATGGTTCGTCTATTGAGCAGGAACAGTATAAGGGCGAAGTAGAATCACTCAAGGCAATGGGGGAAGCTGCTCCTGGACTTTCGCCCCGTGTATTATCATCGGGAGTGGACAATGGGAACCGGCCATTCTTCGTCTCCGAATACAAGGACCTACGTCGATTGGAAGATGCTACTGCAAAAGTGCTGGCGACTAGACTGGCAACGGAGTTACATGCCAAGACTAGTGAAAAGGGCTTCGGGTTTCATGTGCCAACATACTGCGGTATTACGAGGATCAGAAATGGCTGGTTCGAAACTTGGGAGAAGTGCTATAGTACTATGATAGGTGATTTGGTGGATCAGTTAAGGAACAAAGGATCTCATGAAGAGTTGTGCGACCTCAGTGATCAAGTAAGAGAAAGGTTGGTTTAGATAGAACATACCTATCAGTTGCAATTAATGAAGAATCAAATAGGGTCATTCCCAAGCTTTTGGGTACAAACCTAAGGTTGTTTTGTTCAAAATGAATATGTTTCTCTGAATAGTTCCATCAGGTTCACTGAAACTCCAACCTGTGCTTCTCCATGGGGATTTGTGGGTGAGTGTCCTTCGTTTTCCAGGAAAAGATAGTGCCTACCGAGGGATTTCTGAAGAGCGGGAACGTGGGCGTCGATGGTTTAGAGAGGCCTATAATCTTTGATCCATCCTCATTCTATGGGCACAACGAGGCCGAGTAAGCAATGTTGAAAACGAAAAATACTCGTCATTTCACAAGTCATAGCCTGGCCATTTCTCGAATCTTTGGCGGATTTCCTCCCGCATTCTATAACACTTACCACGATTTGCGACCAAAGTCGGATCCTGTCAACCAGTATCCTCATCGCTGTGATCTTTATGAACTTTTCCACTACCTCAATCACACGCTCATATTTGGGGTGCGTCTGTGGTAAAATGGGACCGGAGAATTACTACTAATCTTGAGCCTGGCAGGCAAGCTACGAACAGAGTGCAAAACAAAAGATTTTCAAGTTGTTGGATTGGGCTGGCAGTAAATGAGGAAGACTCGGATAACCCCTGCGACAGAGTCCATGGCATCAAACAGATTCGCGAACCAATACTCAAACCTCGTCAGCGTGTCTAGCGCGTACAGTATATAGTTACCATGTACTACATGCGGCTGCATACTTTGACGATAAATAAACGTCAACCTTGCAATTAACGAGGGAAGTTCAACAAGGTCAAATGCTTGGTAATTTACATCTTCCCGGTTCCTTGGCGCGGTACATCTGCTCAGACGCGATATTGTCATCAATCGTATAGTTGAAGCTCCTGTCTTCTCTGCAGTCTAGGAAGCTGACAAGTTGAGTTATGAGCCAAGGTACTTTCCGCTATTCTTTGTATTATAAATTGTTCACGTTTTGGCTAGAATTTGGTACGGGTGAGGACCCTTACACGTACGATGACACAAACTATGGAATGGATGAGGACGAAGATGGCTACGAGGAGATAACACAGGAAGATTGTTGGACCGTCATTTCCAGCTTTTTCGAACAAAAGGGTCTAGTCCGACAACAGCTCGACTCGTTTGACGAATTCGTCCAGAACACCATGCAAGAACTGGTTGACGAGAATTCGGACCTTATACTTGACCAGGCAGATCAGCATACTGGGCACGAAAGCGACATGACCCGACGGTATGAGATCAAGTTTGGCCAAATCTATCTCTCGCGACCAACAGTCACTGAGGCGGATGGCTCAGTTGTGCCTGTGTTTCCTCAGGAGGCAAGGTTGAGGAACTTGACGTATTCTGCGCCCCTGTATATAGAAATGAAGAAGAGAGTTCTAATTGGACGGGAGAGCTCGGATGGGATGCCAGGCGACATTGCTTGGGAGGCAGAACACGACGACAACCCTGACGAAGCGACGAAAGTTTGGATTGGAAAAGTGAGTTATGCCCTTCACATGCTTTATGTGGCTCTGACCGGTGTAGGTGCCGATCATGCTTCGGTCCACATTCTGCATCCTTCGTGATTTGGGAGATGAAGAGCTCTATGATTTAAACGAATGCCCTTACGACTCCGGAGGATATTTTATCATTAACGGATCTGAGAAAGTCCTGATTGCACAGGAGCGTATGGCGACAAATCACGTCTACGTTTTTGCAAAAGCACAGCCGTCGCCCATCAGTTTTTTAGCTGAGATTCGCAGCGCTGTGGAGAAGGGTGGAAAGACTATAAGTCAATTTCAGGTCAAAATGTTTCATAGGACTCAAGAACGATCTGTAAGCATATCTACTGTGTTGGCTGGCCCTCCGATTAATCAAATTATCAGTCAGGGAACGTGATGAAGGCCACTATACCCTATATAAAAGTCGATATTCCAATATGGGTAGTATTTCGCGCTCTTGGTGTGATATCCGATCGAGATATCCTGGAACACATTTGTTACGACATGCAGGACGCCCAAATGCTCGAGATGTTGAAGCCTTGTATTGACGAAGGTTTTGTGATTCAGGATCGGGAAGTTGCCTTGGATTTCATTGGTAATCGCGGAACCACTACTGGTCTTTCACGCGAGCGTCGTATACGCTATGCACAGGAAATTTTGCAGAAGGAGATGTTGCCTCATGTATCGATGGCTGAAGGTTCCGAGTCTAAAAAGGCTTATTTCTTTGGCTACATGATCCACAGACTCCTTCTGGCTGCATTGGAACGGCGAGAGTTAGATGATCGTGATCATTTTGGGAAGAAGCGTCTTGACCTGGCAGGTCCTCTACTTGCCAACCTTTTCAGAATGTTGTTCCGCAAATTAACGAAAGATGTTTACCGTTATCTTCAAAAGGTACGTTCACCGTTTATAGATCTACTTCTTCGCTTACATTCCTCCTAGTGTGTGGAGACTCATAAAGAATTTAATCTTGCGCTCGCTGTCAAACATCAAACCATTACCAATGGCCTCAAGTATTCTCTTGCCACCGGTAACTGGGGTGACCAAAAGAAGTCGATGTCTGCAAAAGCTGGCGTATCACAGGTTCTGAATCGATACACGTACGCCTCGACGTTGTCCCATCTCCGTCGGTGTAATACGCCCTTAGGACGAGAAGGAAAGATTGCCAAACCCCGCCAATTGCATAACACACATTGGGGAATGGTCTGTCCTGCAGAGACGCCAGAAGGTCAAGCGTGTGGACTTGTCAAAAATCTCGCTCTCATGGCATGCATTTCCGTTGGTTCATACTCTGCCCCTGTCATCGAATTTTTGGAGGAGTGGGGTTTAGAATCGCTCGAAGAGAATGCCCATTCTTCTACCCCTTGTACAAAGGTCTTTGTCAATGGTGTTTGGATGGGTGTCCACCGCGATCCTGCAAACTTGGTGAAAACTATCAAAAAATTGCGACGGAAAGACGATATCAGTCCTGAAGTTTCCGTTGTACGAGATATTCGAGAAAAGGAGCTGCGACTTTACACGGACGCTGGGCGTGTCTGCCGGCCCCTGTTCATCGTGGAAAATCAGCAGCTCGCGCTTGAGAAGAAGCATGTTCGCTGGCTCAGCAACGGGAAAGATGATAATGGGGCCAGTTACAATTGGGAGGCGTTGGTCAAGGGTGGCGTAGTCGAGCTCTTGGATGCAGAGGAGGAAGAAACAGTCATGATTTCGATGACTCCGGAAGACCTTGAAACATCTCGATTGCAACAGAGCGGTGTTAACCCCGCTGTCAACGAAGACTTTGACCCTGCAGCTCGACTCAAGGCTGGAATCAATTCTCATACTTGGACTCATTGCGAGATCCACCCGAGTATGATCTTGGGTATCTGTGCAAGTATCATCCCATTCCCTGATCACAACCAAGTAAGTATCGTTGGACTCTGTTTTTATTCCTCCCTGATAAGCCATATCAGTCTCCCCGTAACACATACCAGTCCGCGATGGGTAAACAAGCGATGGGAATTTTCTTGACAAATTTCCTCATCCGAATGGATACCATGGCCAACATTCTATATTATCCTCAAAAACCTCTTGCTACGACAAGGTCGATGGAATACTTGAAGTTCCGAGAACTTCCTGCTGGCCAAAATGCCATTGTTGCCATTCTATGTTACAGTGGGTATAACCAGGAAGATTCCGTCATCATGAATCAAAGTTCCATCGATCGTGGACTGTTCAGAAGTATCTACTACCGAAGCTACATGGATCTCGAAAAGAAGAGTGGCATCCAGCAGCTGGAAGAGTTTGAAAAGCCTTCTCGAGATAATACACTTCGGATGAAACACGGGACATACGATAAACTCGAGGATGATGGATTAATTGCTCCCGGCACAGGTGTCGCGGGCGAGGACATTATCATCGGGAAAACGGCACCTATTCCTCCTGAAAGTGAAGAATTGGGGCAGCGTACTCGAACGCATACCCGTCGGGACGTCTCAACGCCTCTAAAGAGCACAGAGAGCGGAATTGTGGACCAAGTCCTGATCACAACAAACTCTGAAGGGCAGAAATTCGTTAAGGTCCGAGTTCGGTCTACTCGTATACCTCAGATTGGAGACAAGTTTGCCTCTCGCCATGGTCAGAAAGGTACTATCGGAATCACGTACCGTCAAGAGGACATGCCCTTCACCGCGGAAGGAATTGTTCCTGATATAATCATTAATCCTCATGCCATCCCTTCTCGTATGACGATTGGCCATTTGGTTGAATGTCTGCTCTCCAAGGTCGCTACGCTCATTGGAAATGAGGGTGACGCGACACCCTTCACGGACCTTACAGTAGAGTCGGTATCGACTTTCCTAAGGCAGAAAGGCTACCAGTCACGTGGTTTGGAGGTCATGTATCATGGTCACACTGGACGCAAACTTCAAGCTCAAGTTTATCTTGGCCCAACGTATTACCAGCGTTTGAAGCATATGGTCGATGACAAAATTCATTCGCGTGCTCGAGGTCCTGTTCAGATCTTGACAAGGCAACCTGTAGAAGGTAGAAGTCGAGATGGTGGTCTTCGTTTCGGAGAGATGGAACGTGATTGCATGATATCCCATGGCATTGCAGGTTTCTTGAAGGAGCGTCTCTTTGAAGCAAGTGATGCGTATCGTCTTCATGTCTGTGACATGTAAGTTCCCTGGCCCCATTTCTCAATATATCATTGATCGATGATTCATTCATAGCTGCGGTTTAACGGCCATCGCCAATCTCGTGAGTTGCCAGGAGTCTAGTACCTGTGTGCCAATAGCTAATCATGTCATCCTTTCTTCAGAAAAAGCAGAGTTTTGAGGTGCCTAATCTGATTTAGCACTCCGAGTCCACGATCTGATATTTTCTTTAGTGCCGCGCCTGCAAGAACAAGACAGCTTGCTCACAGCTATATATTCCTTATGCCGCCAAGTTGCTGTTCCAGGTATCTTTGAACTTGTGACGATTATTTATTGTTCTTTTGCTGACCCTTATTCTCAGGAACTGCAAAGCATGAACATAGCTGCTCGATTATACTCAGTGTCTTCTGGGCGCATTCGGGATTGATGTAAACGAGTTGCTAGAATGTAGGATATTAGTAAAAGCTTGTTATGTATTATCAGAATAATGGCCACATCCAATCCGTTAATCATCTCGCGATCTGTCTCCCATCAGCCCCTGCCGTTCGTGGTCTGTACCTCTATGATTTTCATCAGAGAGCCGACGCTTTTTGGCGTTGAGATCATCCTCGCTATCGCTTCCTGGCTCCTCATCTCCAATTTCAAAAACAACCTCAGCATTTGTCGGCCCACGAGGTCCGCGATCTGCCACTAGTGTGGCATTGTCATCGTCGTCTCGTGCACGCGTCCTGTGGCTCAATGCCTCCAGATCATAGTCTTCCGCATCCTCCTCATCTTGAGCAATTTCATCTGACATTGCCAATGTAGAGACAAAAAACAAATAAGGAAAATCAACTTCAAAGATAGAAAAAGAACCACATATCTTCTATTGTTTGCAGAAGGCCGCCAAAGGATTGATATAGAAGCGAATGCAACAAGGTACAGCAATGCTAGCCACCCATCCAAAAGCCACCACCGAACACGCCACGACTTCGCCGCATAATCTGATCAAAAGATTGAAATCGGCATGGAGTGACTCAAGTTGTAATTCAAAAGACCAACCTTCGGCCAAACGGCCTGAGAAAGACAACGAAGAAACGACGAAGAAAATAGCGATGACAACGACCGCTCCGAGAAGGATGTAATATAGGCGCTGAAACATTTTGAGTTTGTATTTTTGCTTGCGGGCGCGAAGTTGCGCAATCGTAGCTATTTGAGAACATGAGAATGGGCTTCCACGTAAGATAAATAATGTACAAACCATTCAAGGAATACATGATCCATAGGAGGAAACCACTTAGCGTGAAGGCAAGTGGAATCACGAACATCAAAAGGACAAGAGCGGACGTTGATTCTAGCTCGAGCTCGACAATGCCAACCGCGTAGAGAACTGGGATGAATCTAGTAAAAGGGAGGGAGAAACATACAAATGCTGGACTTACTTCCGAAGATGAAATGTGCACCAGCCAGAATTTGACACTTTAACATGGTCCTACCTAGAGATTCGCGGACGACACTAAGACCTAACGAAACGACCAGCAACATGAAGAACGACATCGCATTACGCGCAGCGTCCAAGATGGCAACTGCCCACGTCGTCAAGCTTTCGTGGAAAAGCTGTCTAGATTCTGTCACTTACCGACAATGAGAAATACAGTTGCAGCCGTGCCCCTTCCATGCGAATTGAGATACCTGTAGTAACCTGGAAACACATGAGATATGACGAGACTGAAAGAGAAATAAATGAAATACCCCAGTTTGCAACCATCTCAATAAGTAGTAAGCCCACAAGACCAGAAAGATAATACTGTGACGGTGTATGTTAAAGTGATACCTGAGGCGTGTAACAGAGAAGTGTACTTACCTGAATGGGCAGGAGTTCATGCTGATGTTGATAGCACAACCATCCCCACGCTGCTGCAAAAATAGCATAAACGAGAGTCATCACGAAGTAGAACTAGATTGGACGAAGGTAGATTGAATGGCTGGACAGATAAGAACAAAAGAGATGTCAGACGTACATTGACTTTAGGATAATCAGATGCCGGAAGCTTGCCATTAAAGGTGTTTTGGAAGAGTACACGACCGGAATACGAAGGGTGATAAGGGACATCTGTGGCAGCTCGTGTAGAGTACGAATTAACGGTAACAGGAACAACGGCTGCAATGAATGTGAGTTAGAAACAAGCAAAAAAGTGAGGAGCACTTGCCTACACAATAATACCCAGTCTTTCGAACAGGGTAGTGTATTTGCTCGGTGTACAAATAAAGATCAGTATATTCTGCTTGACGTCGAGAGACCGAGAAATGTTCGTAAGGTGAATCTCGTCGCCGCCATGGGGAGGTATAGTTGCTGGCAGGAGGTGTTGGGTTACCCGCTGGATTGTTCCAAAAGTCGCTGCGTGTCACATTCGTGTCATCTGCGGGCGTTTTGTTGGCAGGAAGTTCAACTCTTGCGGACCAAAAGCTGGTCTGATTTATTTGCTTCCCACTGGGCAGGTCGAGGATAAAACGACCCAACTGATCTCTAGTACATGTTCCTTCGGTCACTGCACGCGCTGTGCAGACGTAGGCTTTCTAAGAGCAACGTAGGTGATAAACGCTGTCAAGAACGAAATGGTGATATTGCTCACAGGTAGGTAGTCGTCTGTAGGGTCTGTGGACTTTCCCAGATAACCTACATCAGCCCACTCATAAATTACCATTGCAACCTGACCCTGGGAAGTGGCGTCAAAGCTGACTGCACGGGCGCGTTAGAGGACGAGCTCTGGATGGAGCAAGGGGTATACCGTTAATGTACGTCGACTTGCTTGCCCACATGCCAGTACATATTTGACGATAGTAATCTGGTCTAGGTAAGTATGAGGAGTGATCGGGAGGCAACCAGCTCGCCTGTATCAAGGATGGGGACTTCATATGCCAAGCTCGCAAGAAAGAACGAGAAGAAGGATGAAAAATAGAGGAGCCAGCCAGAAGAGACCATGGTAGCTATGGACAGCCTTTTATTTGGACGTGTCCGCTGTGAATCCACACGTTGGATCGACATCATCAGCAGTTATGTAAGTTATAATCCTCCCACTACTTACCACTACCATGCTCGGCGACGACGACGACGTCTTCGACAGCGTCACCTGGGAATCCCCAGCGCCCGCTGCTGCTTACAACAATGAACCTGTCTCATCCGGTCCTGGTTTCAGACAAAGCACGACCGACAGCAACGAGGGACCACTCGATCCAAAATGGGAAGGATACCTCATCATCTCCGTCAAGGATCCAGTCAAGGAACTTGCAGAAACCAAAGACGCATACGTTTCTTACTTGGTACAAGCGAAGGTACCCGTTTCTTACACTTGACTGACACATTCTTGACCTGAAGCCTAACATAAGACAAACCTGCCCATATTCTCTACATCTAATCCCTCAGCTCGCCGTCGCTTTCAAGATTTTGTCTTCCTGAGAGAAAATCTTGCCCGAGACTTTCCTGCATGTGTCGTCCCACCCTTACCAGATAAGCATCGCTTGGGTTTGTCTATGACCTCATATGCTCTATCATCAGTACTGAGTCCATATCGCCACAGAATACATAACTGGTGATCGCTTCAGCCCAGAGTTCATGGAACGGAGACGGCATGAGTGAGCAATAGTTCCTACATCAACGTATCAGTCTGAGTATCCTTGTAAAGTCTCGCTCGATTCTTGCAACGACTGTCTCGGCATCCGACGTTACAAAGAAGTACGCTTGTCCGCGCCTTTTTCGAGTCCACAGAATGGGTGAGATTATCCTCTTTACTCTTCTAGTGCTTTGAATGGACTAGGATTCCAGCATGTCCACATGCACCAACATATTGCACATCCACCAGGGCCAGAACCTTCCCCTAGCATAATTGACAACATCTCAGACACACTTCTGAATGCTTTTGCCCGTGTTCGCAAGCCAGATGAACGGTTTCTGGACATGCGTGAAGGAGTTGACAAGTTTGAGGAGGGCCTGACTCTGGCTGAGCGGTTGTATATACGCATCAGGGGAAGAACAAGCGGTGAGTTCATATCTTACGCCTTTCGGCGTCCATTTCAGTCGATCGTCTGAGGCTAAATGAGATCATAATTTGGAATCCGGTGAAGATCTCACTGCAGATTACCATGATCTTGCAGTCGCGGTTCAGGGCCTAGGATTTCTTGAATCAGGTATCACCGACCAACTGAACCATTTCTCTAATACGTTGTTGGAGTTTTCTGCACTTCTGCGCCATACAGTGCGTCTGATACTTTTGCATCCTGGCATATTTGAATATGACTGGATTGTTTCTAGACACAAACTACAACTGACCCCCTCTTACTTCACCTACATTCGCTCTTGAGCTATTCTCATGCAAATCGTGCTGTCCTAAAGCTGAGAGATCAGAAACAACTCGACTTTGAAGAACTTTCTGACTACCTATCCGGAGTCACATCCGAACGTGATCGACTAGCTGCTGTCGTCAGCGGTCATGCCGGCAGTACTGGTCTCGGTCTCAGTGCCTATATCAAAGACCGCGTTGACGCCATCCGTGGGGCCGACGATGACCGAAGCCGCGTTGAAAAGATGAGAAAGTTAGACATTAAAATTAAAGAGGTTTGTGCGCAGAAACAAAGTACCCTACCTCATTTTCTGATCTTTCCTCAGCTGCAAGACGCTGTTACTACAGCACATGACACTTCAGATGCATTTAGTGATGAAACTCTCCGCGAGCAATCAGTCTTCCAGTTTGCCAAGGAAGCAGAAATGAAAGAGATACTCGGTAATCTTGCAGATGGTCAAATCGAGTTTTACAAGGCGGTATGTAATAGTATCGATATCAGCGTCTAAATTAATGGAAATGCTTCTAGGCGATGGAGGAGTGGGAGAGGATTATACCCATTATACAACGTATACGCGTGGACGTTTAGTAATTGCAGATCAATGCCCGTGTACATTTATTTTAACTCAGGGGGTCCAGCTGGCTTGTGCAATGCGGCCTCAGCAGCTCTTTTCGCTTTGGCTGCTGCCTTTTCACGCTCTAATTTAACACCTGATTCCTGCACCGCTAGGGAGAGCTACCTCCACTGTCAATATTGACAAGAAATATCAATGAGCCGCGTTAGCTCACGTTAATAACCCCCGTGTTGACTGCCCGAATCATCTGCAACTCGGCTTTATCCTCAGTGCCTAGTGTCGTGTCTTGAGCATTGGCTGGTATCCAAGGTGGAGGTTCCTGTCAGATAATGAATTATTCTGTCCTCCAGAGACGTGAATGACGCACGGTGGCCCGTTTTGCAGACGGTGCTATGTTGTCCCGAAGCTCTAGGACTATCGCAAAGGAAAGATCGCCTTCCACTATTATGGGGGCGAGTTGAGAGTCTGCCATTGCGAGCTTGACGAGGAACGCTCGGAAATATTGCCCGAGTGTCCTGGAAGTCATCGCATCCTCAACGCTACCATCGTGCGTGCATAAACAATGATTCCATTGTGGAAAGACAGGAGAAACCGTACCTCGTATCTTTGTTAAACGCCTCGACTTTGATCATGTTTTCCACGGAAAAGATGAAGCGTTCTAGCGCCACTTGGTCCTTGTCCTTGATGACCACCACGACCTTGTCTACATTCCCCTGGACTTCCCATGAATAGCTATTTCCTTGTATCGCGCTCCACGCACCAGGACAAGTTCCTCGGCAACGGCTTTAACCGCTCCAGAGATGTAATCATTGAGGGCGGGATGTCGTGATTGGAAGACGGGGGTATCATACTTCTTGCGACGCACGAACAAGTCTGCGGGATATACCTGCCGCACGTAGAGGATCGTATGAATCGCGACTTCAACTAACGCATGTACATTAACTTCAGTCGAGGGTGAAAGTGGTGTCGGTACTCACTGAACTCAGCGATTCCTTTGACAGTCTCTGCAGTATGACCTCGTCATGGAGATTGAGATAAAAGACAGATATTTATGTACACACGGTTGAAGGTCAGCGGCGCTGGTGTAGTCATCTTCACATAGCAACCCGAGCTCTGATCGCGGTACGAGTGAAACTTGGTCCGGCCCGTATTCCGGCTCGACGACAATGAGGGACACAAACACATCTAACGTTAAAGATCTGAGAGGCTCAAGGATATAAAATGTTTCTATAGGTAATTACTACACGTATTAAAGTTGTCCACGTTGCACCTGCCAGTCCGATCTCATATTGAGGGGCACAAGCTATGTGTTTGGTCAGTCGGTGCTAACAGAGCACTACAAGGAAACTTACAGGTCATATTTGACCAAATCGTCAGCATTTACTACGGCGGATGCGATAAATGACCGCGCCTCAACCCAAACCCAGACCTATAGAGAATATTAAAACAAGCCAATTTTCGATGTTTAAAGAGCACGCACCTTCAACAATGCTCCAAGATTGCTGGACGGCAGATTTTTTGTCATAGACTCCCTTGTAGCCATCTGGCCACCAAGTTGTCTCAAAATCGGCAACGCACTCGCAAATAGATCCAACCCCGGATCAAGCTGACGACCGATGCCCTCTAACAACAGTATCGAGATAACGGTATTGATAAAATCCCCTTCCATTTTTACATGGTGTACCCTCACTGCCTTCAACACCTCCGTAAGGAGGTCGGAAATCTTGATCTGGCCGAGGGAAAATGTTTTGCGTTTTACAGACAGCACAAGGTGTTGCATTTTGAGGGCAAAGGTTTCGGTATCGATGGCAAGTTCGGGTGAACGCGAGCGCTCGATCATGAGCTGACCAGTGCGGTACCCATCAAATTCAGCAACGGCACGGAAAAGGTCCAGAAAATTTCTACGGTTGGTGGCGTCGAGGGTTGTGACGAGGCCCGCGTCGATGAAAACAATTTCGGGAATGTAACCTTCTTTGTTCAGGGCAGTGAGCTCAGCGGTCCAGGCTGAAGGTGATTGAATGAGGGCACGCAGACGGGATACTATCTCGTCTGAGCTGTTATGGTCGACCGGCGGAGCTTGAAGTGTTTCGTCATGATTCGAGATTAAATTATTATATAAGTTGTTGAGCAGCTCTCTGGTCGAAGGGGGTTTGGTAAACTTGATAAGAATGTTTCCAGGATGTAGGTCAGAATGTACGAAATTGTCGAGGAGAAGCATGTTCTATCCAAGACAAACCTAAATTTTAGCATGGAAGAGATGACAATGAAACGACTACTGACCAAAAAAGCATCTAGACCGCTGGTCGCTATTTGTTCATCATATGGACCACCGCCATTTTTAAGGAATGCCTCAAGGGGTAGGGCATTCTCATACTCTTCCACCAGGATGTCTTTTGTCGACCATACCTTTAAAGGCCTCGGAAATGTTACAGGTACGTTTCGATTCGAGAAATTGTGCTCGAAAGCCAGTAAGTTTTCGGCTTCATTCCTCAGATCGAGCTGTTGGAACATCATGGCACCAAACACCTTTACCTCTTGTGGCAAAGATAGCCACTGCATTCCAGGGAGAAGAGAAATGGCATGAGCGAAAAAAGACATGATAGAAAGATCGCGAGTGATCATCTTTGACACGTCGGGATGCAAGATCTTGATAGCAACCGACGCCGTTGGTACGGAAGGTGGGGGGTCTTTCAGGATAGCTGGACCTATAGCTGCAGCTGATGTCTTTCTCGAACGTCGAGGACCAAGGTATGACGGTGGTATCAGGTCCTGTTTAAGAATTGCTCGATAAACCTAGAGAAAGGTCAGCGAACCTGAGCACATGTAAACCTATGACTGCATACCTGCGCGATAGCTCCAGTGCCGATAGGCGTCTCATTGAACTCCTCGAAAACCTCATCGAAAGGACGTTCAAAGACCCTCTCTATGACTCGTTTAGTGTGTTCGATAGAATGAGGCGTGCCCTGGGAGTGCAGAGCCCCTAGACGTTCGCAGAAGAGTGAAGGAAATAGATCTGCACGAGATGCTGCCCATTGAGCTAACTATAGACGCTGGTCAGTAGATCGGCCGGAAATCAGCTTGATTTACACTCACCTTTATGAATGTTGGCCCTGCAGCTTCCATTCTGCTAACGAGGAAACCATACCACCAAACTGCACCCCACCTATCTCCTCGATACTTTTTCTTCGGCTTTCCAATAAGAAGCATGGGACTACATAAGAGGACGGGAATAAAGAGGGTGAAGAGATAGATGAAACGTTTGGCCGTAAGAAGGGGTTCCCAAATCCTGCCGCGGAAAAAAGCGCATATTCGTGCCATAAGAGTTTGGTCGGCCTCGGATGGTGAAGCGATAATGAAATTTTGGGATTTTGAAACAGCAGGGCATGGGCAAGGAATTAGGGTTGGAGAGGAGAAGATGTTTGGGAGAAGGGATTCTGGCCGTGGATCAAAATAAAGAGCCGTTCCCCCAGCTAACGGAACGATCCAAAGTGCTTTTCGATAGGTGACCCAGCGAGACCATGACGGAGGTGGGTGACTAGCCCAGGTGGACGTGCGCCGTATGATTGGGAAAACATGCGGCTTTAGGGTTGGGGCCAGCAACGGCCGGAGCCCTAGGGATAGGCGGTAGAGACGACAGGAAAGGACCATCACTGAGCATCCACGGATGCATATGCAGAACAGTGAAATGTGGACAGACTCATATGTGCGCAGACATGGTCGTTTGGACGGGGTAAACCCATCCTGTGACGTCGTGACCTGTTCGAAACTTATCACGGCGGCAATCACACTCTTATCTCTGTAGGGACTGTAGACTGCGAGAAGTTTTCTGGTGTACAATGAAAAAGCCAGCTCCTTGAGGAAATTAGAAGACAGCGAACGTTGGCTCGGTGCATTACTTACACAGAAGCAAAGCCGAGGCTATCTTTCTATCTTTCTGTCATTCAATTGCTCGTTACGTAACTTCTTTCTTAGAGGACTCTATATTCAGGAGCCTCAGCAAGCTTTCTTCGCCCCACTCCCCTCCGTCATTGCGCCGGTGGTCGAATGGCTGCTCCCTATGCCTTTGTAACCCTTATCTCTTCTGATTCTTATCTCCCCGGTGCTCTTGCTCTTGCAGGTGCACTCAAAGATGTTCATCCAACTCCCGCCGTCCCCCCAGAGGTCGATTTTCAGACTGTTTGCTTAGTGACCCCAGAAACTGTCGACGTGTCTACCATAAAGCTCCTGCGGAATGCCTTTGACATTGTTATCGGCGTTGAGGCGATTCTACAGCAGGATGAAGCTGGCCTGTTAAGAGACGGTTTGAGACGGTTTTGACGCGTTTATGGACCTAACGCGCCGAGTCAAATAAATAACCTCACTCACTACCTTTGGATGTAATTCGCCCCTTCCTGCCAGAGGCTAACTTCGTTCATAGGTCGTCTTGACCTCAACACTGTCCTTACAAAATTACACGTATTCCGCCTCACACAATTTTCCAAGATCATTTTCCTCGATGCCGATGTTCTTCCAATTCGTTCTCTTTCACATCTGTTCACCTTACCTCATGAATTCTCCGCGTCACCAGATGTCGGATGGCCTGATATTTTCAACTCCGGGGTGATGGTTCTTACTCCAGGAGAAGACAAATTCAATGAACTTCGCGACCTGCTCAAGTCAAAGGGCACTTGGGATGGAGGTGATCAAGGACTTCTCAACGAATGGCGAGGGAATAATTGGAACCGACTCAGTTTCACGTACAATACTACCCCGACTGCCGCATATACGTGAGTCACTTTAGCGATTACTCTTTTGGAGTTCAACCTTATTATGCTCATGGTAGTTATGCACCTGCATATGAACGATACGGTTCCGAAATATCTGCCATCCACTTCATAGGTCCGAACAAACCTTGGAACTCCCTTCCCTTCCGTTCCCCTTTCTCCAGCCAAGCTATTCCATCGGCCACAGCTCCTCAGCAAGCTTATGATTACAACTCTCTTGTGGACCAGTGGTACAACGTCTACGATCGATACTATCGCTCTCAACCCGTCCAACGCCCACAATTTGGGACCAAACACTACGAGTCGGCCTGGAACCAGACAGGTGCACCACCGTCACAAGACGTACTGAGCTTGGATGAACTACGACGGCTAGCTATCGAGGGTATGAACGCAGCATTAGTTACTCCATACGACCATCCCCGCGATGAACAACGCTTTGAAGGCCAATATCAAAGCATGCCACTCGAGGGACGAGTGGACTTGATGCGGCCTAGAACACAGGCGTTGGTTGAGGAACCATCATCGGCGATTGCGATAGACGTGACGGACGAATCTGAAGGGGAGAAACGCCCGGAATCATTGTCTTCATTATCCTTCGAGGAAGATCCGCACACACCCGTCGCGCGCAGTGTTGACCTCCCCGGTCAGACTCCTCCGCGATGGCATACTCTTCCAACTCCTGGCCCGAACGAAATACCTCCCAGTCCCCATCCACACTCGATACCCCTTCCACCCGTGACGCCAGGTGTCGAGCGCGACACGCCCACTCTTTTATCGTTTTCAACCCCGTCGGCACCTGAAAGCCCTTCCAATCGTCCATCTATACTCAAGTCGCGACAATTAGGGCATGATAAAATCCTTTCACCTCTGCCATCCATTTTTACGAAGCCTGAGCAGCGTAAAGCGCCCACCCGCCCGCACTCTCCTACAATGCTCATATGGAACCCAGCTGTCGAGCCGCCACCCACTGAAACCCCGCCTATAACTGCTTTTCCCACTAATACCTATTTTCCAAATGCTTGGGATGCATCTCCTACGAAGCCGAATCAACAGACGCAACAAGAGCCCCGAACTCCGCTTGCTGATTCTAGGGCTCTCTTTGAACCCCTGCCACGTCCTGAAATACCGGAAACACTGATTAAACAAGGTCATTATCGGAATGTAACAGGTGAAAATTACGAAGGTGCTACTCCGAGTCCGGACAGTACAAAAGTCAAGCCTGTCTTTCCCTGGGAGGAGAAGCCGCGCCATCTCCCGGGTAGAATTTTTCCCGTCGCCGATTCCCCCAAGCCTGCCCTTTTCTTGAGTCCGGAAAGCCAGTCAAGTCGAACATCCTCTTCTGAGTTGCCGACTACCCCTGAAACGAAATCGGTACCCCTTGCTCCCATGTTGTCCCCGCTTCAAGCCCCGTCCTCGTTCATGTATCCGAACGCCTGGGACACCGTTCCCAGTATCCAGAAATATGCATCTCGTCTGGTGCGTCCTCCGCCGACCCAAACGTTGGCGCCAGCGTTTGAGGAGGTGTGGGAGAAGAAGGCGAAGAGCACTTGGGATGACAGGGCGGAGGCCAGTAGTAGGGATGGCGACGTGGAAGATGAGGGGGAGGACAGTGAAGAAGAAGAAGAGCCAGTTAAGGACGAGATAGAAGCCAAGTCTAGCAACCGAATCCGCTCAAGGCGAGGATCCCTAGCCCCGACAATTCGGAGTGCTCCTGAATCGCCACGATACTGTGATGTTGGTGTTCAGACCGAAGTGCGGGAGATGAAAACACAGGGAATTCAGACGATTACTCCTGCCACGCCGCCGAGCGTCGAAGCGGCCAAGAAGCCCACATTGTCGGCATTGTCGGGCAAGCGCCACTGGGCCCCAGCTAGCCGGCCCAACATTCCTCCCTCTGTCACAATGCACGATGCCGAAAGTGCACGAGACGGCTCACCGGCTCCAAGTTCTTCCCCTACAGCTGAAGCTCGACTGCGTTCGCCACAGTCTGGTCTTCGATCTCCGCCCGGTATCAGGTTGTC
>JAGGAW010000009.1:52237-64700 GCA_017657375.1 Termitomyces sp. T27 | reverse complement strand
CACAAAAGAGGGTCGCGATTGGCACTCAAGATGTCGATAAAGATCTTGGTATCTTTGGGGACCAAAATTGACTCCATGTCGCGTCCGTCAACACCTTTAATCGGCGTCGACAAGGGTAGGATGACGTCTTGTAGAACGCTACAAATAAATAATGAGTTGGAGGAGGTAGTAAGATTGAGTTGCGTACATTCTGGTGACCTTTGGCACCGGGGCATGGCTTGAGGATTGAAAATTAATAAATGAGAGGCAGACAACCCCGAAAAAACTTACAGACGAAGAGTTTCTCGACAAACTGCGTCCATATAGGGGAGTGAGACTAGATCGTCGTGGGGTATGTCTCCGTTATGCACTTGACGTGCTTCAGTGACTTCTGCACGAAGGCGCTCCTGTATCTCGGGGTGTAATGCCAAGAGGTGGAGAGTACGTGAAAGTGCATTAGATGTCGTGTCAGTGGCAGCAAAGGTGAATGTCCTAATGCTCATCCATGATTCGTCGTGGAACACCAAAGAGCATCGTCAACTTACAACATCTACAATCGGTTAGCAGACAAGATGTCAGAAAAATATGAAAATAACTCACCTGTCCTAAGACTTCCTTGTCAGGCAACTTGTCTTCCTCCGATGCCTCCATATTCGCCTTCACTATACAAAGATTCTATGAGAGAATAATCATGACAGAGCGAAAGGCAGCTTACTGAGAATACTCAAAAGATCCTTTGCTTGCCTCACCTGCTTCACAAGAGCCTCGTCACCTTCCATCAACGCCCTCTTCTTTTGCTCGAAGATTTCCGTTGTCGTTCGATCCCACGTATCAACCATATCCCTCATAGCACGCAATCTCCTACTAGGGAAATGATCAACAAGCCACCTCCTAAACTTCGGGGAGCCAATCTTCACAAGGGTCGGGAGTAGAAACTCTAATTCAAATGCTAACTTCGCCATGTTGGGGCTGATCCACGGAGTGTCATTGTCAGCAGTTAGCGTTGGGAATGTCAAGTAGCACTTACGAAAACGCTTTAGCTGCTTCACAGAATGGATGCGGTGCAGTACCCTCGACCAAGGGATCGAAAGAATACCCAAGGCCACTTTGTCCAATCATCTCGAGTGCAGCACGACTCATCCAGTGCAAAACATCAATCTGAGAAGTTATTAAGACCTGAAGCCAGGGTTCATTGAGGATTGGCTTACCTCTTGGGCACCCTGAGCCAACTTAGTCTTGATGGCCTTCTCGAGCTAACCAAAGGCATCATGAGTGTGACCGATAGGGTGTGGTTGTTCGAACCTTCTTTGCGACGTCGTTAAATATGGGAACTAGGCATGTATGAATTATGATGTGACGACAATCAGCATAGGCTCGTACTCATGTTACGCATATGCGCGATTGAAAAAACAGGATTCAACATCTTACGTTGTTTCTTGTGTTGTTCGCCTGGACATCTCTCATTGTGGTAGACATTTCTATATGGATGAGAGACGCACCTTGCGTAGTCACCAGTCCCTGGCCAAACAGAATCATGTTTTGCCTATGGAAATTTCATAAGTCAACGTCAACACTGTTAGTGAGTATAAGTTTCACATACGCGAAAAATGAGCTGGTTTCTTCATATATGACTTGGTCCTATTCAAGAGTTGAACGCCTGCTAATGCCAAGAATTGTATCATCTCACTTTCACAAGTATATGGTGCATCGCCTTCGGGTCGTAAATTTGCAAATATTTTAACTATCCTGACCTCAGCGACATTTTATAATGGGGAATGGCTGTGGCTTACACCAAACGGACCCCAGATTCTGGCGACTCTGCCAACTGTGTATGCTCAACATCAGAGATGGAAGACATAGCTTTCAAGTTGGACGCTCATACATCGTTCGGAGATCATTGAACTGAACTCCCAGCCAACACTTGAGGGATTGAACATCTGGGCCATGTTTCCTGAAGAAAACACGGATGACTCAGAGTCAGTCGAGCTATTGTTAAATACACACCCTTGAAGAACGACTCGGATTTAGGTCCTGGAATGTTATCAATGTCTTTCTTTGACAAAAATCGTTTCAAACCCCACACGAGGGCAAGAAGGGGGAGAAATTGGGCTAGTAACGCAAGCATGGTGTCAAGGTACTACGTACCACTGGAGCAAATGCTTCGACCGACTTTAAATACCAAAAGTCTCGTGTACTAGGCTGCATTTGTCGGGGCGACGACACGAATTTGCGTACGTGTGGGATGTCTTGTATGGATTTTGGTGAGTCGAGCATGTCCAAAATGAAAAATATACTAAATAGAGAAATTGTGTTTGTCAGGTGGCCAAGTATATGAGAAGACGTAGATAATAAATTTTACCATGAGTCTAGTCATGATGATAACGGGATAGTACGATAGCAATGGGTTGATTCTAATTGGGATTGCATATTGAGGAGTAGGCCATGAAATTGGGTATTTGCATTGATATTGCCGGAAAACTTGAAATGGACAACTTGGACAACATCAGCCTCGGATGCAAGCTTTTATACCAAGGGGCTGACTATCTGAGCATTTATGCTCAGTTCCTTGAATTTCTCAGCTTCAGAAGATCCAGAGAGCTGCATCGATTCGTGTAATGGGCTAGAACCGAACCCTCGATGTAACCAAGCACAATGGGCCAATTATATCAGGTGTCCGAGTCACTGGTGGATTCACGTACCAACAAGCTCCAAGAATACAAATATTGGTCTTAGTCATTGACGTGATTTGGCTGGGAAGAGACGTCTTCATGGATTATATACCTTCCCTCTTTAGTACAGGCCATTGTTTTGCGGTGACAAGTAGACAATTGACCGGATTCCGCCACAAACAGGAGATAGCTATTGAGCAAGAAATGTTAAATGTCTTCTCTCTGCATGAGGGCTACTGCTTCGTGATGACGAATCACTGGGACCAGACTCCGCCATAGAGGACAGTTATAAGCGAAGATTGAACAAGCATGCAGACTGTATTTCTCTGAACTCAAAGTGCAGCTGAAGAAACGTACATAAACGGTGCTGACATCACACCGACAAATCCTATGTACATGTGATAAAGATCATTACACTACTTTATTACACTTACATTACTGCTCATGTGTTGAATTGAGCGTTCAGACAGCCTCACCACCTCCCTCGATGGCCAATCAACCTCCCGAGCAATGCTCCCAATGCCAAAGCTCCACCTACAGCAAGCACAAACGTCGACGGAGTCCTGACGTCCACGTCGAGCCAGGACTCCTTGTCGATGATGTAGTGACGCGCGAAGAGGTCGTTTTGAATCCGTAGGAGCTTTCGGGGATGGGTCTATTGAGCAAAAAAAGCGAAGGGAGGGAGGGAAGATGTACCTTGTTCACAGCCCGTATTACTGCAGTCTTAGTGTCAAGATTGAGTTCGGGATGAGTGGCGACGGCATTGACGAGGATATCCTCGACATATCCTAACAATATCGAACAGTGGATATATTCGACGCGAAGACCGGGTTTCTTCTCTCTGGTGCGTGCCCGTACATTCAGCATCTTCCCCCGAAAACGATGACCAGGAAGACACACCGGTGCTTAAATCCCGCCACACCCGTATGCATCAACCCTACCTTATCCAGATACTCCCACGTACTCTCCTTTTCATAATCCATCGTAACAAGCTTTTTACAATACTGCGCCAAGAAATCCTTCCTAAACTTGATCTGAGGATGATCCATACTCAAATCCTCCAACCGCGCAGGCGCAACACCTGTATATCCCGTTTGCCGCGGTACGAACGCCTTCGCAGTGATGTCGAAGCCCAAGAGTTTTTCATAAACGGTGTCGACTACGGTGGGTACGAGAGGACCAACGACGGGCGCGGCGGCGTGGAGGGCGTCAGCGTCGGCTTGAGTGAAACCTATAAAGTCACGGAGGTAGGCAATCCGTGTAGGGAGGTGGTTTAGTGAGATAGGGTCGATATGTTGCATTCCCTGAGGGAGTCTGTTAGAAGACATCGGATAGTGAGGGATTGGGTGGGATTGCGTACCCAGTTCTTCCCATTTTTACATTTGTGAAGGTTAGACCTTGGGCCAGATTTGTCCGGACCATCGGCCGGACACAAACGTGTTTTGTTTTAAAAACATCCGCCTTTTGGTCCAGATGTTGAACATCAGCAGGGGTTCTCAAAGCTATTACTGAGAGCGCCTGGGCGAGACCCAAGGCTATGGCCTATTGCCAGTTGACGGTTCTTCGTCTAGAACTTAGTACTCAGGGTTGCAACCCCAGACTCCGTGATGGGTCCTCGATGGAGACTTTCCAAACATTCGCTGTCCCGAGACTTCCCGAAAGTTGATAGTGAAAGAACTAGACACTACAACCACAAAACCGTCATGCATCATAGAGCATCATGGGATTCAGCCACTGGAGAACGGTCAATTCGTTAAGATAGAGGATAGACAAACAACCATACTTAGACAACTGGACAGTGAACAAGAACATTGACCGGATAGACATTATTGTGAATCTGATCCGAGTCGGAGCTGCGATCAACCTCACGTCGTCCATACTACACACTGGCATGACCCGGATTTGTAACTCACATACATAAATGTATGTAAGTATCTAGACCCAAGGAGACCCAGTTTCTCTGCCTTCAAACATCTTATTATCACCCAAGAAAACGAAGAGTACTTACTGTCTACCATGCAAATTGAACAGCAGGGAAATGGAGTGAGCTCAGGCTGGACAGCGAACTCTGCAATAGTTGCTGGGCCGCTCTGAGGGAAAGAGCGAGCATGAAGTGAAAGCGAGAACAAAAGACATCTCACATTTTCCGCAAGGACAGAGCAGAAGTAAGGACACACAGCTAGAATGCTGATCACCACCCCCAGCTTAATCTTTGTTCGTCGAGAACGTCAAGGTCTAACGTGACGACAATCTAATCCCAAGCCTTCAGATGGTCAACTTTAGGTGCCACCGCTACTTGTGAAACGATGGGTTTGCTCGTCAAAAGACTGAACCGGTATGCAACAGAAAGGTCAGCGGCATTGTTTCGGAGGATGAGGCTACTGGCACCGGGAGTTTTGGTCAAATTTCCCTCCTCAACAAACATGCAATCCGGATGTTCAAGCCGGATAGATATTTCCAGCTTCGCAGGGAGATAATTTCGAAGAAGCTGAAGCTAGACACTTGTATTCCTCTTTCGGATAAGGGCTGTAAATGCAGGAAATTAAATTATATGTGCACGAACGAGTAACGAGAAATGAGAGCCTACAATTCAAAATTTCGCCTGAGTTCATGCCAATAGAGACGAAGAAATGTGTGTTTACATTCACCGTAGATCAAAGGGCATTGATTGAAATCCTGGGATAGATTTCGAACCATATAACAGAGTGAAACACTGACAGACGAGCTTTTGAGGTAGTAATTGATAGGCACATAACAATAGTTTGCTTATCGGCAAGGACGGATAACTGTCTGTTGTCAGAGGCAACACGACTCCTCAAGAAGGAAGATCGAGCATCGTGTCGAAGGAAATGAAATACTCGCTACGTCGGCGGTGGTCGGCCAGGTGGGCCAACATACCAACACTTCCATATGAAATGTTCTCAATGAACAAGATCAGTATGCAATGCTGGACTACCACAGCTTGCACTGTCGATATTCGGGTCCGAAGATCATATAGTAATAAGTATTTGTTGTATCAGGTTGTATCAAAGCAAAGCGTCACCATAGAAAACGAGATTGCATAATGATAATGGGCGTAAGAAAGCAACAGGGAGAGTTGTGCAGCCGACAATCAAGGACAATCAAAATTGAAACCGACACGAGCGGAGACACTTGAAATCGTTGGTGTTTCAGGGCATACAAAGGTCCACACTGGAAAGTATACTTATGGTAACTTATGGTAGGGGAAAAAATTGGTTCCGTTTGCCGCTATCGGGGGATGCCGATCAAGCGGCCACGTGCATTTCAAAAATTGAAGTCCGCCCGTTAGCGACTTGCTAGTATCCCTCTCCTTTCCTTTTGCCTCGGTGGCTCTCGGCTCCCCAGTTCACTGTCGTGCCGTATATATTCCTGAACTGGCGCCTTTGACCACCAAGTATCATTAATTATGACTACTCCCCATATCATTGCATCCTCCTCCTCGCACCCATCACAGTCTGCGACCTCCAATGGCATTGTTGGAAATCATTTTAGAGTCGGGAAGAAGATCGGAGAGGGGTCTTTTGGTGTTGTCTTCGAGGGTACGTGTATTTTGTCCTAAAGTCCCAGGTAACCTCTTCCGAACGCCTCCGCGAGAGATGGCAATGTGTGCCAGCGAATATGACATTCGACTATCCTTCTTGTCCGTCGTCGTGTGTAGAGCAAAAGTATCAGCCAGTGTTGTTCGTGTTATGTATGGATGATTATTTCCATTTTCTGTCTCGCCTTTGACTCCTGGCGGGTGGAAAACATCCAATACAATTCCTTCGCATTCTAACCCTCTATCCTTGTAGCCGTGCGACTCGCTGCTGATTCTAATCTCCCTTGTAGGTAGCAAGATGCTCTCCAACACTCCCGTTGCCATTAAATTCGTATGCGGTCTATCTGGGCGCCTCCACTTGACGCTCATACAATAGTTTAGGAACCTCGCAAATCTGATGCTCCACAATTGCGGGACGAATTCCGGTCGTACAGGACGTTGAATGGAACGCGTGAGCGCGATTTCATCTCGAGCAGAGCACTGAAGTTAATCGCTTTCCCTATTCTTTCGATCCGCTTATAGCCGGAGTTCCCCAAGTTCACCATTTTGGGCAAGAGGGGTTGCACAATGTACTTGTTATTGATCTTCTTGGCCCCAATCTAGAGGATCTATTTGACATGTGCGGGCGGAAGTTCACTATCAAGACGGTGTGCATGGCCGCGAAACAGATGGTAAGTCCTGTCATCTCCCTTTCCACAGCGCCACAGCATGTGGATCTCCGTCAAGAACGGTCATCTTCCGCATGTATCTAATAGGTCCTTTTGCGACACAGATTACACGAGTACAAGCCATCCATGACAAGTCACTGATCTACCGCGATATCAAACCAGATAATTTCCTGATTGGGGTGCCAGGAACGAAGAACGCAAATACAATTCATATCATTGGTATGTTTTGAGAAATTCTCCTATCCTTCATGCACACTGGTCCGATCATTCAACCACTGTCTTCTTCGACCATACCCTAATTGATCACTCATTCTGACATTGTCCATTTCAGACTTTGGAATGGCAAAACATTATCGTGATCCAAAGACGAAGGTGCACATTCCTTATCGGGAACGGAAGTCACTATCTGGCACAGCTCGCTATATGTCTATTAATACACACCTTGGCCGGGAGCAGTCAAGAAGAGACGATCTGGAATCTCTTGGTCACGTTTTTATGTATTTTTTACGGGGAGGTCTGCCTTGGCAAGGGCTGAGGGCCGCTACGAACAAGCAGAAGTATGAGAAGATCGGAGAGAAAAAACAGTCTACACCTATCAGCGAGCTCTGTGAGGGTTTTCCAGGTTGGTTAATCCTGCTTTTACCTTGATGCACAGTTCATGACCTTGTTCGCTCGCACAGAGGAGTTTGCAATCTACATGAATTATGTTCGAAAATTGGGCTTTGAGGAGAGCCCCGATTACGACTTCCTCAGAGAACTGTTTACCAAGGTCCTCAAAACCTTGGGAGAGACTGAAGACGGAGTGTTCGATTGGATGCTCCTCAACGGAGGCAAGGGATGGGAAGCTGGAAACGTATGTGCCCTATCATCTCGTAGTGTTTTCATCTTAAGAACCACATAGACGTCATCCTCGTTGCTCGCTCAGGCCCATGCTGCTGCTTCTCCTGCGACACCTCATCGTGAGCATAGGCGAGATCGGGAACGGGAGAGAGACCGAGAGCACGGCGTTCATCGGCGTGGTTCTCGGCAAGTTCAAGACAACGTCACACCGGCGACACCGGTTGTCCACAGCCCAGCACCAGCCCATGTCAAAAATACCCGGCGAACAGGTGGAGAACAAAGGCCGAACAACCGGGATATCAGCAGTGTCCAGCCCCTGGCTCCGACCACTCGCCGTACCAGCCGACAAGACGTTGCTAACACCAGTGCAGGCCTCTCACTTCCCCACCCATATGCTACTGCACCCAGTCCTACTGGTTACCGTACACAGCAATCATACGGTCAACACTCTCCAAATCCAGGAAACGGTACTCCAAACGGCGTGCACCTCAATGGCTCTGACACATATTTGTATGCTCAACACAAAATTGGGACCAACTCTCGAGAGACGACTACTGCTGGCACTGCTACCAGAGATCTTTCTGGGACTAGGGCTATGGGAATGTACGATAGAGAGCAAATGCAGAGGGTCGGAGAGCAGGATGAGGATGGGGGACATGGGCGTGGGCGAGGGTTCTGGGCTACCCTCTGCTGCAGAGGATGATACAGTCATTAATGCACGAGGTATAACAGGTTATGCCTTTGAACGCAAATTCTCTATGGTGGGTATGTCATGAACGTCACATTCATGTTCTAACGAAGCTAACCCGTGACAGGTTTTACAAGTAGACTTATGAATTAAAGTTCTACCTACCCGTGGTCATTCATTCATTACATCTTCTCCCGGGTCACTCCGATACCCTCATCGTCGTCGTACTATATCCATCGTTCATGCTTGCGCTCTCGATGCAACCTTCAATTACCATCTAGTGCCCACGTTACGAAGCTCTTATTCACGACCATCCTAATCAATTACCCTCTCTCCCATTGAGTTGTATTACCTAGCTCGTCATAATGTTCGTTGCTGCAGCTGATGACCACAATGTATATTTTTTTACCGGGACTATTTATATTTTGAATAGAATTCAGCCTCATGATCGAATTTTTAATTAACGGCCTGAGCTAAGTATCCCGGTTAAACGGGACCGGAGTCGAGACACGTTGGATCTTATCCCTACATCTTCATTCGCTGCTTATCTTTTTTTCGTACTTCATTTAAGGTAATCATGGCGGAACCTAATGATTACCAACCTATTCCTACATTCAAGATATCTGACGATCTCACACGCGCTGCCGGTGCCCTTGAAGACATGATGCAGTCACAAAGCGAGTTCAACAACAATGAAGACCCATCCAATTCTCCGCCAGTGTTATTCGGTGCCGGTGGACCCATGTACGTACTTCAGATGCTTACCATGAAGCTTCCTTGTCATCTCAACACCGGCCACGACACAGGCTGAAGCAATTCGACGAGTCCACAGTTGTCAGTCGGATTGGATCTCAGGCAGCAACGCCTCCGCAATCCGTGAAGGGTATTGGAGGAAAAGGTGTGGTTTGCATGCCTCGTTGAAAAAGAGAACGCAAGTCCTGATACGGGACCAGTCAAGAAGCCTGACTACTCCGAATCGAAGATCGTGGTCGCAATGGTGGGGAATCCGTGATCAACCGCCCAATCGCCCAAGCTCATTTTTGCCAGGTCGGACTTCCAGCTCGAGGAAAATCGTACCTGAGTAACAAGCTTATGATCTATCTTAAAGTGCGCCAACTCATACTTAGTTGATGCTGTATCTCACTCTCTCGCCAGTGGCTCGAGTACGATGTCAAGGTACAAGCCTTACTGTTGGCAGCTGCAGGAACTTTGTTTTATGATTGATACTCATGTACACTATCAGGTGTTTAATGTCGGACAGCTACGGCGCACACGGGCGAAGCAAAAGGCGAAACAGTAAGAACAATCTTGCAATTCTCTGACTTGACGACGATTTCACCCTTCATTCCTAGGAGTGGAATCAAAGAAGACCATACGGCCCAGTATTTTAGCCATGACAACCAGAGCGCGACTGAATCAAGAGATATACTCGCCCGTGATAGTCTCGAGATGCTCATTCGGTGGCTAAAAGATGGTGGTAATGTCGGGATTCATGGTCTGTCCCATCATCCTTCATTCGTTCTTGCTTGATGTAGCGTTAGATGCCACAAACAGCACTCGAAGCCGTAGGCAAGTTTGCTTTTTGAGATATGCACATTTATGTATGAAGCTTACAGACCATCAGGGCAAGCATTGAAGAACGTGTGGCCAAAGAGAAGGGATTCCTTTTAATTTTCCTTGAGTCGATCTGCGACGACCCTGCTATAATCGCCGCGAATGTAGCGCTGAAGATTCGATCAGGAGATCCCGACTATGAAGGCATGGACCCTGAGAAGGCGAAGCAGGACTTCCTAACTCGAATCAAGGCGTATGAAAAGGTCTATGAAACGATTACGGAGCCACACCTTTCCTACATACGTATTGTGAACGTGGGAAGCGAGGTTATGATGTCAAGGATCCATGGTTACTTGTCAAGTCGGATCGCTTTTTATCTCATGAACCTCCATTTGAAACCACGGAGTATCTACCTGTCTCGCGTCCGTAAGCTGTGTCTTCTCTCACTTTTTAGCCCTGATCTTTGTCACAGCATGGTGAAAGCCAGTTTAATCTGGAGGGTAAAATAGGCGGGGATTCACTCCTGTCTCCTCGCGGCATGCAATATGCGAAGGCGCTTCCAGCACTGGTAACCGATAACATCGGAGACGCACCATTGACTGTATGTGATGTTGAACGTGAAGGTCGTTGACATGGACAATTGACTCGCTTCAGGTGTGGACCTCAACGCTTCGACGAACCATACAGACCGCCCAATATCTGCCGTATCCCAAACTTACTTGGAAATCGCTGGACGAATTAGATGCAGGTAAACAATTCGGAGCTGTATACTCTGCCTTTTTTGTTCCGAGATGAATGCGATAATCCGTAGGTGTATGTGATGGGATGACTTATGAGGTATAGCACGTCTACCATTCTCCTCGTCAGAACACTTAACTGATAGTATTATCAGGAAATAGAGGTGCTGTACTCCTTGGCCTACTTGATCAATGTCTGGATTAAATTATGTTTCAGCAAGCGTACCCGGAAGATTTCGCAAATCGGGACGACGATAAATTCAACTATCGTTACCGCGGTGGTGAATCCTACCGCGACGTCGTAGTACGTTTAGAGCCTGTCATCATGGAACTAGAGCGACAAGAAAACATTCTCATCATTGGCCATCAAGTAAGCACTGGTGCTTTTTTAAAGCTAGACAAGATTCTAACATTGCTGTCAGGCTATTCTACGTTGCTTGTAAGCGTGCGTTCTGATATAATATCTACTTGAGGCTAACCGGTTCTTCCAGATATGCGTATTTCCATTATCTGCCACAGGCCGATTTACCCTACATCAAGATTCCCTTACACACTGTGATAAAACTCACCCCAAGGGCATATGGCTGCGACGAGGAGCGGTCAGTGATGATGAACTCTGTTGTAATAATTAACACCGAAGTTGCATTATGCAGTTACGCATTGCCTATCGGAGCTGTGGATACTCATCGACCAAAACCAAAAAGTGCCGCTGAACTCGTTGTTCAGCCGAAAGGTAGAGAATACTATGTAGAAGAAGCGGGCTCGGAGACCCCTGCGGCGTAGAAGCTATCATTTGTAGAATTAAACCACAGAATAATGTATTATACTCTTCACGCTCAGGCTTGTTCATTTCCCATGGATACTTGATCTACTCGATATCGAACCGAACATACATACATATCTGCCTTAAGCTTCAACGTACTCTGATGCAAATGAGAAGTTTCACCGTTGAATGAAACCTACAAATGTGATAAATCGAGATACATGCTCAGCCCCAGCCAGGAGAAGTGGTCTCATTTTTTTTATCCGCATCAACGGCAATAGACGGCAATGTGCCAATAGTAAGGGACATCACACTGAACCTTGTAGACGGATGACTGGGGTCGTCCTTCCATTCTGGGACACAATTTTGTGAGTGGGTCTCAGATCACACCCACAATCTACTCAGACACCATGTAAAATAGGGATATTCGCCAGTGCTCGCTCGAGAAAACGCTTATCGACCCAAGTTTATTGACTTGAAGGAACTAGGAGATTTGAAGGAGAACAAAGGACCGAATAAGTAGGAGCGAGTAGCGAACAAAAGTTGATCGCCGTTTGTGTGACTGCATACGTCACAGTCCATTTACCCCAGGATTCCCACCACTGAGATGTTTATAAGAAGGGATTCTCTGCAGCTTAGGGCCCGGCTTACTTGCTCCAACCCCACTGACAACCAATCTTAGCATGTCTTCCGTTCTTCGTACCCTGTCCAATAGTGCCCGCACCGTTCGGCGCACAATCCGTCCCGCTGCTCCTGCTCGCGCATTCCACTCGCCCTTCGCTGCCTTGGGTGATTCCCATCTAACGTCGTACGCATCGACACATCCCTCGGCCATCTACGAGAAGCAGATGGACTTCTCTTCCGAGCTCCTCCACGGTCGTCGTACTCTCTATGTCGTCTCCGAACCTGACGCGTCGTCGAGACACTATTCCGTGCCTTCGGGTGCCTATCCGACGTCATCCCCATATACTGAGTTTTCATCATCGGAGGCGCCCAACACAAGCGG
>JAGGAW010000009.1:12388-52137 GCA_017657375.1 Termitomyces sp. T27 | reverse complement strand
ATCTTATCTGATGCCGAACCTATATATTCAGATAAGGTTTGATGTGATCGATTGATCCCTTACTGTACTTATGCAGACTTGTGTCTTTCGCCAACTGCAGACTACTGCAGACGAATGCATCACGATCGGACACAAACCTTTTGACGATCCATCTATGTCCACCAACACAAATACTTGAAATGATGCAAGTGCACAGGATATATATCAAGGGCAATTATCAATCAAGAACTTTGAAAGGATAGATCGGAGATCGTAATGTTTCCCGCGCCACAAGCATCTCTCGTGTTGAGTACCCCTTTGGGAAGCCCAAAGTTTGACGGCTTCCTTTCGTACGACCATCGTCACTGCCGACGTGTGCAGATGACCCTCTTCGTTTCTTTAGAGGCGGACACCCCTCTACCAGCCGCTCCCTCCTTCCTAACTGAACCACAGGATTCCCGGGCACAGATTTCCAAAGTTATCAGGTCTATTCTGAAGGCAAAGAGGATCGTGGTCATTAGCGGTGTGTCTCACCCACTTTCATGAGTAGAAACATGGGCTGAACTGTATTGCAGGTGCCGGTATATCGGTACAAGCTGGCATACCTGATTTCAGGTCCGCGGATGGCTTGTTTAAATCACTCAAGCGAGACAACCCCCGAGAGGCGCTGGCGTCTGGGAAAGATTTGTTCGATGCCTCAGTATTCAACGTGAGTAGTCCAGCAAGAGTCCCTTTCCCATGCTTTTCTTTGGAAACGCCGAGACTCTGTCTAGGCTTTCAGATATGCTTTACTTCTTGTTATATCCCTATGCAGATCTCTGACTAGCTATATAGTCGGAACACACCACAACCTTATTCTGTCAAATGATTGCTCAGCTTTGGAGCCTCTCACGAGCCGCCAAACCCACCGCATTTCACAATCTTCTCCGGACCCTGGATGATCGGGGCAAGCTACTTAGGGTTTACACACAGAACATCGATGCTATCGAGGAGAAATGTGGACTGTCCTTTGGCGTACCAGAATTCGAGGATAGGCGGTGTAAAGGGCGTTCTAAAGCAGCAACAACGGTGGTTGACTGCCTCATCAAAGAACCGTCCTCATCTGACGCGAGTAAGCTTCCCTGTCCACCTGGTGATCCCCCCAGATGTATCCCCCTTCACGGCACGCTACAGTCTATGCATTGTCAGATCTGCAACTGCTCTTTCCCTCTCGAGGAGTATTTACCCTCGCTCACGTTGGGTCAGCCGCCGCAATGTCCCGAGTGCACATCAATGGAGGAGACTCGGCAATTGATAGGAAAGCGGGCACGAGGTGTGGGGAAACTTCGGCCAAGTGTTGTCTTGTACAACGAAGCACACAAAGATGGTGAGGGGGTGGGAGAAGTTGTGAAAAAGGACTTGATTGGGTCTTCAAAAGGGAAAGGGCGAAGTGGAGCAGACTTCCTCCTAGTGGTGGGAACAAGCCTTCGGGTTCCCGGCACCAAGAGAATGGTGCGAGAATTTGCTAAAGCTGTCCGTTCTAGAGGAAGCAGTTCCTCTCGCAACAGCCCGAGCCCAGCATTGTCGCCGTGGCCTTCACCTGCCGCTGATGATGAGCCCACTGTCCCAGCTATGAAGGCGATCTATCTCAATCTTGACTTTCCCGTGCCTACACGAGAGTGGGAAGGCGTGTTCGACGCGTGGATACAAGGGGATGCTCAAGGATTTGCAGAGATGCTGCAGGAGGAAATAGAGCGGGAAACTAGAGCAAAGGAACTTGCGTTGGAGAGGAAGAAGAAGCGAGAGGAAGAGTCGACACAGGTCGATAAGCCGACCATGCCCAAAACATCCAAAGCGCAGCCTAAAGCTGGCTCGGACACGAAAAATTTGAAGCGAAAACATCCTTCACCATCCGCACCATCTACAAAGAAACGGAAGATTCAACTTCCGCCTACTCCTCCAAAGACACCTTCTGAATCAACGAAGACTCCACTCAAGCTCCGTATCCCTCCTCGCCTATCTGTCCGTCCTATTCCAGAGGTGGTAATTACTACCCGTCCCCCGACCCCTTCCCACCAGAACACAGTTGATTCAGGGGGACAGCAACTTGTCACTCCAGAAAAGTCACCACCTGCACGATTAAATATCGGAACGTCATCAAGGCGCCACCCTGGCGTTTTACCCACTGAATATGGTCGTTCCAACACGACACATCTAGCCACATACGTCCACAAAAATCCCAGTTCTTCGTTTGACGATCCTTCTGATGACGAGCAGGACGTGAATGCTCACGTTTTGCCCGAAATTAAACGGTGCAGTCTATGTGAGATCGAGGTAGCATGAGACAATGACAGGATTTTTTTAACCCTCTGGTGTTGTTGCAGCTGTTGTATTTATTTTTATTATAATATATGTATCATACAGAGTCCACCTATCACTATTCGAACATTCTCGCCGTCTGAAGTCAACTTGCAGGTACGACCAGCCCGCGTCAGGTTATTTTGCAGGTTGGGTGTCAATATAATTTCGCCCAAATCAAGTGGATCTAAGATATTTTTCAGGTCAAACAAAAACCTTCACGCATGCATTCAATTTTCCAGCTATTTCTTGTGCAAGTGTCCTGTGCGCAAAGTCATTTTGGGAAATTTGTGGCCACGGTTCCCACGCCCTAGAGACGCGTCACTCGCGCCAGTGTTTGATTATTCCCGCATTCTTGCTCAACCACAATGTCCGCCTCTGCTTCAACATCCAAGGCCGCAGAAACTACAACTAAGACCAATGAACAAAAGTCCGAGGTGACTCAGCATCATCTTGGTGTCTTGGAAGAAGATGATGAGTTCGAGGAATTTGAGGTGGCCGGTTCGTGGTTGCATTTCTTGTAGGAATGCGCCTAGTCAATACCTATTCTTCTAGATTGGGATGACTCACAAACCGATCTTGCGCATCTTGGTGGCGCGGCACCTGGATCAGCGAAGTCAGGAGGTGATAAATTATGGGAAGACAACTGGGACGATGATGACATCGAGGATGAGTTCAGCACGCAATTACGGTGAGTTCTGAGGATGAGAAATGTGACACAGAAGTTTTTAATCATTTGGCATTAGGAATGAGCTAGCGAAGACGAATAAATCTGGGGATGCCATGCAGCATTAAGCCTTTCATTCTATCATCAAATGTGTACTTTTCGGTCAGAATTATGTTGTGCAATCGTCTTCAGAAGTCGAGTTTTTGAACACTTCGAAAACCTGGAATAATTCAAACGGTCTTAAACGTGGTTTATGAATTGTTCGTTATTATTACATTCGTTATACAGATCGTAGAATGGCGATCCCCATCCAACACCAGAGATGGAGACAGAACTAGACGACTTTCACATCAACTGACACTTTCTCGACAAGACCTGCATGGTTTGGTAAACTAGTGAATGCGAACTTCAGCCTTGCAGCATACTACTCTCGACCCAGAAAGAACCAGTGTTACCCTTCACGGTTTTAGGGCCCCCAAAAGCTACAGACTCATGATGAGCTCTAGTTTCTCGTGATGAATCAAACGATGTACCATCGATCATTGGCGGGAAAGTTGACGAGATGATTGAAATTACGGCTCATCTCGAATTGATTGACAGCTTGAACGCACCCCAAGTCCCCACGAAGGCTCAATTTTTCCAATAGCAGCAGTTATACCATAACTGCCGTTGGACTGCATTTACTCGCCCGAAGGTCGAAGCAGTTTCCAGGACTTGACTTGCAAAACTCAGAAAGATACCATAAGCCGCGTAAAAGCTCGTTGAGGGCTGGTGATAAACGAAGTGTCCTATCTTACCGGCGATCCGCCGATACGCTGGGTGAGCCTTGAACAACGAATCAGCGAACACTTGAATGTCGATGGATGAAAGGACATCACTGAGTATAAAAACCAGCTCATAAAGAAGCCCATGATAGGATAGCTTGGAACACAAGGCCAGTAATCCAAAGTCTATATTAGATTTATCGGTGGAAACAATTTCAGAGAAGACGCCCCATCCCGTGTTATCACTGCCAAATCTTCTGCCATCTTATCCGAGAGACAACCTGTGTTCCTGTCTAGTGGGTGTCGTATGACCTTCGAGATTTGAACTTACCGAGAATTAGCGTTCTACTGTCAGTATCTGTCCTTAAGAGTCCATGAACGTTTGCCATGTTCCTTCATTTGTTGGAATTATGCGATACAGGGCTCCAGTTTGAGGTATGCCTTGCCTTTTTCAACTGGAGAATGGATTTCAGTCGCGTATAGGTAGTGTTCTGAAGGTTGAAACAAATAACCAACTTCTGGAATCATCATGGTTTAGTTTGTCCTGAGTACCACTGACAAGTGACCGAAATTTCGACAGTATCCAGATGGAAGGCAAGCTGTATGGTAAAGCTTGAATGACCTAGTTAGCAGAATGGAACTTTTTTTTCTTGGTAGTGCTTCGGTCGTTCGAATTATGAGTTGATGAGTGCAAAGTGCAAGTTCCAATACACCTTCGTAAGTTACCTACAATCAGGACCTACCATCGAACTTCGTTAGAAGCCCTGATATTTGAGACACGACTGTGGCTGTATCTTACTTTGTCCCAGAGAAGGCTCATTGGACAAGTGGAAACGCGCCAATGAAAGATCAACACGACGGTTTTCCAGAAGGAAGTCTGTACTAGTACAAGTACTACAGGCTAGGATCCAGCCATGAATGATAACCACTGAGTTGTGGAACATGTTTCGCCGTTGAGCTTGATCAAGAGATCAACGAGACACAGTCGCCTGTTAGAATCTGAGAGGCTTTTATCGTGCAACGAGGGAGGAGTTGCATTGTGGCCGTCAAATATACCCATTAAGTGGAGACAAGAGGAAAACAAAATCATCAGATCTATAATGACCTTGATATACTCGCAATTCACTGTCATGAATGTGGGTATCAGTAGTCTCGGGGCCGCGCTACAGCAGTTTTAAGTTTTAGCGCACTCAACAAGACTCAACACAGCATCTGTCATCGATTCGCTCCACGTGATGGCCCTCACCATCATCACCATGTGGTTCATCGTCACGACGTGCACCGCCCTAGGGCGCAACGGCCACATCGACATTCTATAAAGACTCAGACAGTGTTGATATTGTGAGTGATCCCCAGTTTTTCCCTTCTTCACCTTTCGATCATCTCATTACTCACTAGTATCCCTTCGCGTCAAAATGGGAGGCGGCGAACACAAGGACAAGGACCACAAAGATAAGGACAAGAAGGACAAGGATCATAAGGATAAAGACAAGAAGGATAAGGATCATAAGGATAAGGACAAGAAGGACAAGGACCACAAGGATAAGGATAAGAAGGACAAGGACAAGGATAAAGACAAGAAGGATAAGAAGGATAAGGATAAGAAGGACAAGGATAAACACAAGGACGAACACAATGTTACAGGTCATGGAGCCCCTATGGGATATCCTCAGCCTGGCCACGATCAATGGAGTTCTCCTCCCTTCGTTCCTCCGAGCTTCGAAGCGAACCGCGCGGGGGCGCCCGGCCTCCCCCCTCCAATTCCCCCTCATTTCCCGGCTCCTGAACACGGTGCTACGTTCCCAAGTGCCGCTCCTGGCTTCCCATCTGCTGCCCCTCAGCCCCACACCAACCAAGCGGCTACTGCCCCGCCATCGGGTTATCGCGTACCTCTAACGACGACATCTCCCTTCCCTGATACCGCAGTCACTGGTCCACCCGTATGTTACGATATCAATGGTTCACCCCTCTTCGTCGGCTCCGCCCTCTTTGAGAACTCGGTTCATCCCTGTAAGATCGGACCCCATCTCCAACCTTTCGCCTCCGTCTCGTACGCTGGCGTGGAGCGCGCACACCACGGACGTTTCGATCTTCTCCCCTTCGTTCCGCAGACGATGGAATGGGTCCACACCTCGTACGGCCAGATACCTCCGGGCAGACGACCTATTGAAGGTGGATATGAGGAACACGGCGCGAAACTGTACCATGGCCTCGCATTAGTAAATGGAGTCAAGGTCCCTGGCAAGACCAGCGAGCACTTGTGCGTACCTGATTCCGCTCGAGATGAGTGAAAACTGACCATTGTACAGAGGTGCTTGCAATGTTTCGTTCGGAGGAGCTGAAGTCGCTATAACCGAATATGAAATCCTGTGAGTGGTCTCGTTTGGAAGTTGCTCTGATCAAACAGATCACTGATATCTTTCAAAGGTGCTGGCGATAAACGACGTTATCGACGTGTCATTGAAAGAATTGATATCATGTAATGTACAATGAACGAGCTCGGAAAGAATATCAGCTTGAATTTGAAGTTGTATCAGCGTTGAGTCCAGGAGTGTTCTCCTCTAGGCATCGCGCAAGCTGAACAGGCAAGATGCTCAGGTTGATTTTCCCTACAATTTATCCAATCACCTTGCGGTTCGATATGTTATAATGGTCAAACGCACAAAGTACAGATTTGGCAGGCCCACATCGTAGGTGTGGGCGAGGCAGGGCCCCCCAACGTTGGATGAACACTGATAGCGGGCGTCGTGTGTTTCGTCTTTCCTGTTCGTGACTGCGGCGCACTGCTACGGGATGTCTTTAAGATTTTGGCGACTGGTAGAACTTCTGTGGGCAGGAAAAGTAAATTATCATGAGCCAATCCATGAGCATGGCTTAAAGACGAACCAACATCATCCTCTTCGGAGCTATGCGCCTTTCGCTTGCCTTCAGCTTTCAATAGCATACTACTGGTTGAACTAGACGCAACGGGCAAACCGCAAACGCTGCTTGTCACTTGCGTAGAGTGTTTCTGCGCCTCATCGAAGACAAAGTCCTTTTCGAATGACTCCCATAGGCTTCCCGATTTAAGTTGCTCTAAATCTTCTTTCTTGTTGGAGGTCAAAAGTGTTTCTCGACGGTCATTATCCGTCTCAGGAGCAACAATCTCCACTTCTTCATGATCAGAATCGGTTTCTGATTCACTGACGTGATCAACCTTTGAATTAGACGATGCTGTGTTCAATAAGTCTGTGTGCATGCGAAAAGATCTGCGATGAACCAACCTTTATTTCCTTCAGCTTGATTTTGTAAAGCAAGTAGGCGTCGCTCTATAGCCAAGGCGCGTTCTTCCCGAGCACGTTTACTTCAAATAGCAGAACTCCGTCAAAACAAATTTTGTAGAACTAGACGAAGAGTGTCACGAACCTGTTGGCTCGTTTGCCAAATCCAGTTCCTTTGGTTTTCTCGTCGGCCGTATCATCCATCAAGCTCGAACCTTGCCCAACGAAAGAATTCTTGGATGTTATTCTTGAACCTGCTTTGCGAGGTTTGGTGGTTTGTCTGCCTGTTGAATTTGAGGGTGTGATGGTTGAAGGTTTGCGCGATCGGCGAGTTCTCATGGCTGTAGGACGCCTGCGCGTCTGCGCACCACCGCACTGGCCAAGTTCTCTGTGGTAAGCTAGAGGAGCAATCGGTCTAATGTAGTTCGCACCAGATATTCTGGCAGGTCTCCTTGTTCTATCCCCTGTCCGCTCATTCTGACTGAGTCACCCAGACGCGTTCCAGACGACCAATACCCTTGTATGTAAAGCGTTAAACAAGCGCCCGCGTGCGATAAAGAGGATCCTACCGTCTCCGTAGTATCCCTTGTCTTGTAAGGCGCGTACTTCTGCTCGCAATTGCTTCCACAGGGCTTGAAAGTCTGGACCATGATTCATGTGCTGTAAATAGTGAGATTCGCCCCACCCAAACAGACTGAAAGTATATGCCTTTATGTGCGCCAACTGTAAACTTTAATGAGTTCCCTGCAGCTGAAGCTCGGTCAGTCAAACAAACCTCATGACAAAGGGTACTCATTAGCCAGAAAGTCGGTAGAAAGGTCCCATTAGGCCTGCGTAGGACAAGTTCTTTTCACATTCAATAGATGGCATGCGGTATCAACGAACTGAACGCACCGATAGTTTCGCCAGCATTCCAGTTTCGGCCCGCAAATACTTCATTGTATTCATACTGAGAAGAAAGTAAGTCTCTCGTATTTCTTGATCGCAAACCGATGCACCTCCTCGAAACTGTTCACTGAAAACCCGTGAGATTTCATGACTGGACGGACTTGTGCTGCAAGATCACGCAGGAGTTGTCTCGCTGACTCTTGTTCTGAGCTGTCTGTTTGGTAAAGAGAGCAAATGAAGTTAATATGCGGATTTGGATTGGTCTCTTTTTCGTTCAGCCGATAGTGCACCATGGCAGAGATTGGATACGAATTTCAATGACAGAATAGCAGACCACTGCCAGTGGTCACCGTGACGTTCAATTACACACATGATGTGACAAGTGGCGATCATGTCACGAAAGTTTTGTAACTCGGTTAAACTTGACATCTCTTGATATTGTGGTCGAAGAAATCGGATGGCCTTATCATAATGTAGACTGGGACTACGACTACTGTGATACTTGTCGCCATTCTTTCCACCATGATGGTGTGACCGCGTCCTTTTTTCTTCTAAGTTTGGCGATTTCGTCTTCGATGTTCTTTACCGAGTTATATTGAGGGGCTGCAGGGATTGTCGAGTCTTTCGAAACTTGATTTGATTTTGAATTTGATTCGAGGCTTTTCTGCATAGTCTTTAATACAAAGTAATAAGTACTGACATACGGAAAAATCGTGGAACAGTCAACTAAAGACACACCTCAGCAAGCCCTGTCAATCCCTGAATTTGTTTGCTGAGTCTCAGCCATCTCTGAACAGCCTTCCGCTCTTCAACGGTGAACGGACGTATGCGAGGATCGGCATCCGATGTGATTATACCACTCTTTTCTGCCAATATCTGCCCCCCGCCAGGGGAGAGAAAAATACCATTAAGCCAACAGTCTACCGCCGAAGCCACATCGGGAAATCGTTGACTTCCGAGAAAATGGAAACTAGAGGATCGAAAGAAGAGCTCTGGTTTGCCTCGTAGAGAGAGGCAGGGAATGAGGTCGTTTATTTCATGAGCAAAGTCAACAAAAGTTTGAGGAGCTACGGAGAGTAGATCACTGAATTCCCCGTCTAAATCGAATTTTTCCGAATAAATACGGCCCTAGATGGGTGTCAACCAGAGTATGAGCCAGAGAAGGGTAAACTGACATTAGGTGTGGCGGCTTCAATGAATAACGTTACCAATAGTTCTTTTCCTGGAAAAGGATGTGCATACTGCGCAAGATAGAGCGGAAACAGGACGGGGTACGCCGCAAACTACAAAGGAAAAAGATGACCAATGCAGAGCAGCATGAACAACATACTGACCATGCCCGTATGAATGGATGATGGGACGAAGCTGATGTTTTCTTGTAGTTGGATGGGATCGGTTGCAGACTGTGCGAGATCGAAACCTGCAAAAGGGGAGATAGTATAAGGTATGCAAGTCACATCAATGCCGTGCTGATGCGTGAGTTCCTCAGTGAATGGGACAGGATCAAGATCTGTATCGAAGCGGTAAGAGAGCCAGGAAAGCACCCGGAAGTCGGACCCTATAACCTGTCGATAAGCTTCATCAAAGGCATATAATCGTATTAAAAACCTGGCAAGTATCTGGTGAAAGTTAATAATGTGTTTTGCTAGTGCAGGGCTGTTACATACGAAGCCTGAGTGACACTAGATGCCCTATTCTTCGGCAGCGTCAGCACCATAAAACGAGAACAAACACCAGTTAAAAGACGAACCGACATATCCCCTACTTTGAAATCAGCCGATACTTCGGCATCAATGAACCATCCAGGAAAGTACACGGGTGTGATTTGTACTGGCCGAAAGGGTTTGAAACCAAATCCCGGAAGGAACCGCGCTCCCAGTGACCCGAAGAATTGTTGAAACATACAGATGTGAGAGGCAAATGGTGCCATTTGTACAATTGCATCTTCGGGAGATATGTGGAATGGAAAGGCTGAGTACTCCATCTGTGAACATCCATATACATCTCACTGCTGGAAGCACGCGCACCTCTGAGTTTGGTGAATGGATACGTTGACTGTGTGTGAAAAGATTTGCATGTTCTTATAGAGAGAGGTTGAATGCGCGATATTCGATTGGTGAACATTAGAGACTCTCAGAGTCGCTTCGGTTGCTTTCCGTGTTCTCGTAGACGCCCAAATTTGACATCCATTTTCACGTGACCTAGATACACGTAGACCAGAATTTCGATAGGTAACTCTTCTGTTGCTGTGAACTTGACCTCCCCTGGTGGGTTTCCTCACTCCTTGTCATGCTTTCGAGTTATCTCTTTGTTCTTCTACTCGCCTCTTTCACTGCCGCCGCCGATCTTTACAAGGTTCTCGGCTGTATGTTTTTGGTACTTGGAACGCTGAACGCGTGCTCTTCGATTAACTTGGTCAACTAGTGCACAAATCTGCTTCAGAGAGAGACATCAGACATGCATACAAGAAACTGAGCAAGAAATACCATCCGGACAAGAACAAGGAATCTGATGCAGCCGACAAATTCGTAGAAATTGCGCATGGTGAGGCGACTCAAGTGATAGATGTGTTGGGCGCAAGTCATTGAATTTTTCGATCAGCATACGAGGTTCTTTCAGACTCCACTGTAAGTTTCTACACGTTTCACAAGACAGAACGCTTATTACCTGTTTCTAGAAACGTTCAATATATGATCAATACGGGGAGGTGAGCCAAGATTAGCACACACATGAATGCCTGGTATCTCAGATGTAATTTCTAACAATACATGTAGGAAGGCCTGAAAGCACACGAAGGTGGACAGCACCATGCGAACCCGTTCGATATATTCCAAAGCTTTTTTGGTGGTGGCCGTAAGTCATCATGAAGGTTCATTCAACATCAGATGCTTACGGAGCCGTAGACCAGCAGCAACAAACTCGTCGTGGACCCTCCTCTGTTTCTGAGTTCGAAGTTCCATTAGAGGATGTGTAAGTGCTCAGGAACACCAACAGTTATTTGATGAAGACTAATCAGAAATCCACTGTAGATATACAGGAGCAAGCATTGAAGTAAGCCCTGTATTCAGTGAATGTTACTTGCTTTCTAATCCTACATTTCAGTTCAGAGCAAAGAAACGCATCCTGTGCGATCATTGTCGAGGTTCCGGTGCGGCGTCCGATGGCGATATTCATACCTGCTCGGCGTGTGGTGGATCAGGCGTACGGCTTGTTAAACAACAGGTATAGATTGCTCTTTTTAACACCTTGTGTCGTGGTATCTACTTTCGTTAGATCTTCCCGGGCATGGTTGCACAGAGCCAAGTGACCTGTAGCGAATGCGGTGGTCGTGGAAAAGTTATCAAAAAGCAGTGTCCTCATTGTGCTGGCCAGAAGGTTGTGGAGCACACCGCTGATTACACTCTTGAAGTCGCCCCCGGCATACCTGAAGGTCACGAAATCGTCTTTGAGGGAGAATCTGATGAAAGCCCAGATTGGGAGCCGGGCGATATTATAATCAGAGTCCGGACTAGAAAGGACAAGGGTGGCTGGCGCAGGAAAGAAAGCAGCCTCTACTGGAAAGAAACTATCGGGATTGACGAGGTAAGTAGTACCCTTGGTCCAGTTCTGTTCTTTGTAGCTCATGGGCCTTATGTCAGGCCCTTCTTGGTTTCGAACGTAATCTGACTCATCTTGACGGACACATAGTACATCTTGTTAGAAAGGGTGTCACACAACCAGGTGTGTCTCTATGGTGTCAACTTACCAACACTCGTTGAATCTTGCTCTTTAGGCTTTGTACAAACAATTCAGGAAGAGGGAATGCCCGTGTTCGAACAATCGACTCACGGGGACTTGTTCGTTGAGTACAATGTGGTTCTGCCAGTAGAGCTATCAGCACAAACTCGTCGAAGTAAGTTTTTTCCAGTTCTTTCTCGGATCAGTTTCCTGGCTACATTCTTGGCCGTTCATCTATTTCTTGTAGTATCGTGCAGTGACTGACTGATTCATTTAACAGAATTGGCAGAAGCATTCCACACCTCAGGCAGTGACCACGACGAGTTGTAATTTACCCTCCGTTATTTATCTATATCATTAGAGGTTGCCAGAGCGACTCGCCGCACGCTCGGACTGTTCTTAAGCAAGTTCAAAACAAATCGCAAGTCGACGATACCTTTAATTAACTGTTTATGGTTAGGGTGGGTTCAAGGTAGCCAACTCTGTGTCCGGCTTGGGTTTCAGTTTGTGCAACTTCGATGAAGCTGGAAATAAGGAAGTTAGACTGATTTACGTAGTTGGGATGGGAATAATTCCATTGGGTGAGGGTGGCGTAGGAATCGGGTTCAAATGAAGTATATTGCGAAGTGTACCAAGTCAAAGGGAAGAGCAACACCCCTTGTCAGAGCGCTACTGCGACACTAAACAGCACTAAACTTGATCTGGAGAAGATCTTATATATTCTTTCGCTCCGTCCTCAATATTCAATCTTCAAATTTCGAGATACAGATGTATGTTATGCATATAAATTTCAATCGTCGATCCATTCTTTACTAGGTATCGGCTGATCAACATCTCTATGATCTTATTGCCCTTCATATAAAGCTTCTGGGTTGAAGCTTACAATTTGAATACGTGACGCCATATGGTGGATCAATGGAACACCTGGACAAGAAATACATAGAGTATAATAAGTTGGGTATGATGTCAACCCGTAGCACCATTAACACGAAAATGATTCAATATCTAAATAACCTCATGGCTTTTTCCATATGCATTCATTCAATGTGGAAAGTAGGAAGCTGCTATTGCGCCACCCCCTTAATCAGTGGACGTATACCATTGGCTCGCAACAACATTTAGCTCCCCGGGCCGAGACTGAGTAGTTTAATGAAATCATCTTGGCAGTACGCGGGGAAACCTGGGGAAGCACAAGATCCGCATTGTCCAAGACTGTCTACTTATGTGTATTTCAACATTCTTGCCCAGATGATGTGCCTGACACATGATCGATGCGTGATCACGGGAGCTTCTTGCTTCAATCGTGGTTCTGCGCAGCTTCGCAGCAAGGAGGTCCAACGACAAACTGTACGGGCCGTTACATAACTCGTGATCGATATCCAGGTGCGTTCGATTTTTCAAGGCACAATACTGAATGTCTTCAATCGAAGCGCCATTTATTATATTAGGTCGAGTCTTGGTATACTATTTAATACTTACTCGTTCAGAATTTCAGCCTTTGAAAGCTTGAGGTTTGACAAACAGTGAGGCCAAACTGACTGGGTATCCTTTGACTAGTATCTCCATATTTCGGATGCCCGTCCTGATAGCCCACTTCCGTGTGGGTGTCTTTCTCCGTGGCCCTGTTTAGATTTTCCCCTTGAACTTACGTATAGGAGCCTACATATGGCTACTTTCCTACACGGTGTGACCTGACATGGGTTCAATTGGTATCGGCAGCATATTCTGCGGGGATTTTATCTCAGATTTAGAGCTCTATGGCGAGGTACCTACACGCCCCAAACTGTTTATAAATTGAGAGAAGTTGTTGATTGCAACTTGCTTTGGTTTACGACCCAACCCAAACAAAGCCGTGATTCGAAGAATGGCTTCGTTCCTTGTCTATCGAGACGATTTTCAGCCCCGTCTTTCAGTCTTCAAGGCATGGGAAAGACAGAGAAACAGGAGGGAAGTACATTGGTTGATGGAATGTTTCGCCGAAGCAGTGAGTTGTCTGAAATTCATCGTCGCGGCAACGGGACTAACGCGATGCATACGGCCAGCTGGGCGTGTTCTTTTACGTGTATGCAGGTCCGTCCAACAATTAGCGTGCATGAGGACACGTTGCTAACATCGATGTAGGTGTCGGCTCCCAAACGTCCTGGGTTACAGGAAACATTATGGTTGAAGCGGGCCTGGCACCGACTGGACTCTCATGTTCGTACTCGTATACCCTTGTGTATTTCGAGGGAACCATGCTGACTGCCGTGATCAGCTATTTTGCAGATTGGCTTTGGCTACATGGGTGGCATTCTCCTTGCTCTTGGTGTATGCGCCGGGACGTCAGGAGGCCATTTCAACCCCGGCGTCTCTATTGCTTGCATGGTTTTCAAAGGATTTCCACCGTTGAAAACCTTTCGGTTAGTCACTCTGTATCTGTACCCGCGAATGCATCCTGACTGGCCTGGTTAAGATACATCATCGCACAAATCCTGGGGGCCTACATTGCATGTCTGCTCGTCTACACTCAGTACAAGATTACCTTTGAAGAATGCACAGTCATCCTTACCAAAGCAGGGAAATTCGAGGAGTTGCAATACACACCTAATGGACTCGCCGGAATCTTCGGACTTTACCTCCTTCCTGGGCAGACAAAGAGCCTTGCTTTCTTGAATGAATTTGTCTCGGTGAGAAAAAGTTTTGAATCAACCGACAGCAGAGATCATTCATACCGAGATACTTAGGATACCTTCATTGGTCTTGTCATCTGGGCCTCCTTTGACTCCTCGAACGCTCTGATTCCGCCAACTGTGGCTCCCTTCATGGTCGCGTTAGCATAGTGAGTGGACAACCTTCCTCTCACATATCTCCGTATCTCAAACTCCTCATATCACCTAGTGCAGTGGCTATCTGGGGATTTTCACTTCCTGGTCGTGAGTTTCTTTCTGTTCCATAGCAATTTGTCATTGATTATTAGTTGTTGCGAATTCCGCGCGCGACATTGGGGGCCGACTTGTGGCAATGACCATCTGGGGACCAGGAGGTGATGATCATCCGATCTATGTATGAGAATGAGCTCACGGATTGATAAATAGCCGCTGGTGACGCGTATTCGGCAATATCCGCACTGACCAACATCCCTGCCACACTTTTCGCGGCTTTCCTTTACGAGTTCTTCTTGACTGACTCTGATAGAGGTAAGGAGACGTGTATGAATAATAAGATATTCTTCTAACCTTGTTCTGTAGTCGTGAGCCACGCAGCGTACGAGTTTGGAGTTGCCCATGCTAACCACAGAAGGCATTTGAAGCTGAGACTCCACGAGGCTCCTCAGGATGACGCCGAGGCGCAGACACCTATTGACAAGCCTACTTATGAGCATTTCGAAACAGTCAAACGCGCTTGACGTGCTGCATGTCGCACTTGAGAACTCCCAATAAGGCAATAACACTATTTATCGCTATTACTTTGTTTGAATCCTGTATATCAACGACGAAGATACCTTGATTGTGACATAATAAGGCCATTGACCGCCAGAAACAACTCCACGAACCAATCTCAGGGTATGATTAAATAGTCAGAATACTTGATTCGTGATGTGTAGGGGTATTCGTATGCAGTGTTGTACAAATGAAGTACGAGACGTAATGGGTGACTATGTTACATTGATGGACAAGGTATTCAAGCCTGGACAAAGTGATTGATGAGTATCACGCTAAAAATATCCGGAGGACGTACACAATAATTGTAAGATTTGCGGTCTTCACACCGTTCTAAATACTCCCTCTGAAAAACAAGAGACTTTAGACGGACTCGTAGCAAAAGGTTAGGTTTATTGATTACCTCGATCAAACCTTCGATCCTTTTCTTTATATTTAAAGGATCCGGCTGGAATCGCCCAGATAACTGTCGTGTTACCTCATTGATCAAATCGTTATGGGTCATATGCTTGCGATCTTTCATGATGCGGACGATGCATGCCTAAGAGAGTGAGGGTTGATAGAGTACAGCAAAGAGCATGAAAGGACACACTAACCTCCGTTTGATGTCTCCGTTCCTCGTCAATGCGATCACGAGTCTCTTTCCTCTCTTCGCCCGACTCTACCCTCGAAACAATTGTGCCAATTTTGAGTTTACGGAGGTTCGAAGTGAAGCTAGTGTTGAAGGAGAAAGAATCATCTTTGTCTATATCTCTTCCTGGAGGATGTTTCTTTAGAATCTTATACTTGGCACATGCCAATGACTGGAGATTCCGTTGCAGTTCGGGCTCCGCAATATTCGTAGTATCACGAAGTTCCTTGATGAAGATCAAAATGTGGTGAGCGGGACCAGATAGAAGAACTCACGGAATAAGTCAAGAAAGCATCAGAGGCGAGACCCTGAAACTGCAGGAGGATGACCAACGCATAAGTCGATACGTTTAATTCGATCTTTAAAGCATCAAAGGCAACCCGAACGTCAGCATTTCCATGTGAGGGTAGCCATGTCAGTCGTCGTCCAGAGTGCCTCGACAGGTAGAATTGTTCAAAAGATTTACATGTTTTCACCATCTCAGGGGTAAAGGAGCATGGAACGACGGTGTGCGAGATGGGCCAAAACGTAGATGTCATGACTATCACAGAAAGATCAATTTCGGGAGCCTAGCCAAAGGAAAGTCAGTGAACTGTTAGGTATCGGCAACAAGTATATGCACGGTTGTTTTGGCGAGATGTGTTTTATACGCTTCCATAGTTTCTGCTGAAATCTTCATATCATGGAACATGCCCTCCAACTTTTGTGTAAACTGGAACCCGCATTCCACTTTAAGTTTCGCAAGCATCCCCCGTTCTGCATCGTCGGAAACAGATCGTCCATGTAGGAGGCGCTTAGCGAGGTGACCCTTGTAATATCGCTCAAAAACATCCTTGTCAGTGAGGAAACGGAAGATGGTAATTGTCTTGTCCAAAATGACTTCTACTTCAGCATCAGTTTTCTAAGGGGAATATGAGTGTTGGATTAAGTCTGAGAAGGTAATGATTGCTCACCCCTTTGAGACCCTTCTTAAGATTTTCGTCAATGAAGAGCGAAATGTATTCGGGAGATTTCTCATTACTGTCTACAAGTGCTTGGAAAGCCTGAGGAAGAAGAATGAAGATTGATTGTACAGAAAGTAAGATAAATGAATGATTACCTCGTTGAGGGCGCCTTCTACTTCACGATTGTTATCAAAGGCACGCTCCCAAACTGCGACGAATTTATCCCGAAGGTCAAGAACATCTTGAACCCATTTCAAGGCCAACTCCAACTTCTGAATAGTTGTGTTGGCCATGGATCGTGCTTTCCTTTCGCCCTTCTTATATCCTCCCTCGGTAACAGGGTTTACATCTCCTTCTGCTTCCGATGATACATGGTTAATTTCAGTTCCCCGACGAGCAATCGAGTCTTTAATGGCCCTTTTAAGTGTTAGAAGTCCGGTGGGAACAGTGATGAAAAGACGATAAAGGCGTGCAAGATCATCTAATTTATCGGTGTCGATCATGTTATCCAGACCCGAGTTGGGTAGTGATATCACACCCGACAGATGAGGAGTAAGAAGATTATCTTTTAGGATTTGACAAAGCGGCGAGGCTGTTTGTGTGGCCAGATAGTGATGAGTCCGTGAATCCTCACTCTCGAATCGAGCTTCGACCTACAAAAATGGGTTATTAAATATCTTGAGTGGTAGATAACTCTCTTACCCTACGAAGGAACTCGGGTGCGTCGCATGTCTCTAACAACTTCTCTCCTTCTGCCATGTAGAAAGCCTCGCTCTCTTTCAAAAACGCCGGTTCTAGATCGCGCTTGTAAACCGTCATGGAACTGTCGTCAACCTCCAAACACAAGAGTACTTCCACGCATCCTTTCACAGGTGATCGATTTATACTCGACCCGTCGCGTTCAAATCGCACTTGATTAAGGATCGCCGTACATATGTGCTGTTGTATTGGTGGTCGTATGATGTGTTTCAGGAAGAGGTGAAGCCCAGCTTGTGTTATCTCTGGAACTTTTTCAGTCTTGGTGTGTACGCGATCCTTTGTTTATAGATATGAGACGAAAGGAAAGCTAGTCGTTAATTAGTCGCGCACCATATACTTCAGAATCTGCCCTAACTTATTCATGTTCCCCGTGTGGTCGTCCCAAACCCTTCGCAAAGCTTTCAAAAAGACATCGGACTCCTGGCTTCTGTGCATTGGATCGTCATTGCTTCCTGTTGGGAAAACGGGGATAATTTTCTCGTTGGCAAGTTGGTCGAGATTCTCCGCCACTAGTTCCTTGACTCCTTCGTAAAGCATTTTACCTTCTTTATGTAGGACCATGTTATACGCGAACCTGTAATTCTCCTCAAAAGAAAGAGTTGAGGCATCATGATTTTGAATTTGACGGATGTTTTTGGCTAATTCAGTCCATGTTCCCTCGGCAGAAAAAGTAGTACCATGCTAGAATCATCAGTTGTTTGACAAAAACGGGAGCCATTGGACACACCTTTCGTGGGGGTTTCTGCGGTTCACGCACATCACTTGTCAGGATATCTTCAATACGACTTGCAAAAGAACATACAATCTTTGGCTTTACTCTGCGTGTGGCTGATTTGTGCAGTCAGAAAATCAAAACTAGCAAGTTGTGTGACAACTCACTATTCATTGATAAATGTGAGTAAGTGAGCGCTCGAGCGGAGAGTCAAATTAGGTCAAGTTGCGACTTTGTTACATAATGCCAATCAATTACATTGTAGAAGAGAGGCTATCACTTCAAGACATTATGCATTATCGAGATCATAGCAAGAAACAGAACAAGTTGCGCGTAACAAAAGTATAAAGTTAGAATGTAGTGTTTCCAAGAAAGGAATCTAAGGTGGAGATGAAGGATATGTATGTTCAAGTTAGGAACCAGACGATCGTACAAAATCCGTAAAGTACTTTCGGAAGTTTTTGCCATCGAGGTCTCGTAGTTTCGTTGTGAATTGTAGCGCCGTTTCAGGTGGCCAATTCTGTGACGGGAGAAAGACAGTCAAGAGATAGTTGTAAGCCTCCGGGCCACGAATGTGGCAAATGCTTTGCAACAGATTTGCAATTTCATGAAGAACCTGAACAGAAATGTCAGATTTTCATGCTCCAATAACACACCACATACTGTAATGACTTACCACCATCATTTGTCCATCTTTGATGTTGAATCCAGCAGATGAAGGGATGCGGAAGATCGAAGGAACCAGGCGCTCATAGATGAAGCGATCAAAACCTGGCAAGCCCTCCTGCGCACTGTCCGAGGTTGGTTGACCCCAGACGTTGACGCCTTTGTTCAGGAAGGTCAAGGCTACTTTTTGGCTAGAGGGGTCCGAAACATTCTCCGCCTGTTGCCGTAGACTGTCAATTAGGGATTCGAATGTAGGTGAGTTTCCTGATAATGCGAGATCAAATTCGCCGGCGTGTCATACAGATAAAATTCTTACTTTCTGAAGTGAAGATACTATGAAGCTTATTGGTCATTATATTGTTGAGTAAGCTGAGGTACGTCTTTTTGGTATCAATGTGCGCTCGTTCATCATCTGTACCTGCAACTGGTTGAGACATGAGTGCGGTGATGTGTGTATTAAGAGGTCCAATCAATTGGTCTAAGACGTCGAACATGTCCTTCTAAAGGGGTAGATTTCTGAGTCAGACACGGATTGAGGAACACGTCAAAGGTCGAACCTGAAGCTTGTGAATCAATAAACCAATGAAATTCATGAAATCGACAAGTTCAGAAGGTTCAAAGTGTGCAAGGAGGTTGGCCATAAGTGGTGGTATAAAATGAGTGACACTCGGTCCGGCTGTTGCGATAATTCTTGCAAATGCAAACCGAGTCTGAAGTGAAGATGAACGTCAAACAAAGCATTAAAACATATCCAAGAACATACTGCATCCCGTACGACCTTATGTACGTTCATAGCTTCAAGACATACCAGGATTGCCTGAGCTACTTGGCCAAGAGCCTCTAGAGGCGGCAAGCTATGCCCCTCCGAAATGGTTGAGGGAGTGGTCGAAGGATAATCCGGAAAACCTTTCGAAATATTTCCCAACGCCATGATGATATGGTGGACTTTGACCATAGGAACGATGTCCTGCACGCCTTTTGTAGATGCTTCCAAATTAATGGACAGTTCGTCCATTAGTGGCTTGGCAAGTGAAAGGAAGAGTGCCGCCTGTTGTTCTGGAGATCTAAACAAAAGGGAGCAAAGGATACCAGCTGTCTCGTATAGATACAACTGGGAATCAAAAGTGGAACTTTTGACTGCATCCGCAATAGGATCCCCCTCGGATTCATCACTTTCCTGAATTTCAACCTGAATGGGCAGCAAATCTAGAATACTTTGAGCGATGCTGGCGCTGATATCTGGCGGGATATCGTTTTTTGCTTCCTTGATGAAGCGATGGAAGAGGTAATACAGTCGTAATCGAAATGTGGGGTTCTCGTTATGAAGGCCACTAAATAAACATATTAGTAACGACAGCGAGCATAGTGCAAAGAAAACGAACCGACGGTCAACCATTGCTTCCAGAGTGGGAATGATGCATTCTTTCCGGATTTTAAAGAAATCGGTATAGCGTGATACCGTTTCAAAGAACTGGAGGGAAACAGCATGATGAGGATATGAGACAATCCCAGACTGAACAAGTGCATAAAGCATTTCTCCATGCGTTGTCAAAGGGTATTCAGAATAGTCCGTTGCCTTTCTCCTTTCTTTGTCGACCGGAGGCGCATGACAAAAAGCGGCGCGACCTTTTCCTCCAGCTATTATATCTGAATTAATAACCATAGAAAGCAACTCAGGAAATCCACCGTCTCACTTTTATTGATTTCTCCGAAAATGTAAACCAGATATATTCCAAGCTCTGCATCGTGCCATTCGAGTGACATGCCATTCTGATAGGCTGAGATAGTACTCAGAGCGAGTGTGCGAACAGCGTCAGTGACAAGATCTTGATCTATCGAAAGAATTGAATCCATGAAAGTGCGCAAATCCTGATTCAAGCAGCCATCAGACTCAAAATTTAGGTGATCTAAAGGGCTCATGAGGTGTTCACCTTCCGCATCTTCTCAAACTCAGCATTGTCATCTTCATCGGCATCAGCCGGATCTGCATCTAGGTCCCACTTCATCTTCGTCAGTAAGACTTGAAGAAGGTTGGTGAGAAATGAGCGTTTTGTATCATCGATGGGCTGTGTTGAGATTTTTCTGCTGCGCTTGTACTGACGAAGGCTAAGTGTACGGAAACTCAGAGAAGATCCATAGAACTTACACCACTGAGGATGATTTGAAGGAGGGGGAAGACAGTAGAACATGTATCGTCATATGGGTCCGCCAGGAACCGAAGTAAAGCGGGCAAGAGCTGTGCCATCAACTTGGAAGCCTCTTTCCGTATATCTTCGTTCGGACAATCCTGGCCGGCCGATTAGATATTATTTCGGAAAAAAAAATCAGTGAACGTACATCAGTAAGCTTCGCAACCTCCAAACCGTACACATTCAGCAGCTTTCCGAGAGCTTCTCGATATGATTCTTCACCCTCATCGGTTTCCGAACCCCGTTCGACCTGTTGGGCTCTTGTCTTGGTTTCAAGAGCATCTAAGACTTCTCCCAGCGAAAGGACTTTGAAAAGGCTCAATTTATCTCCGGGTTCCTTCAGACCTTTCGCAACGATGCGAAGCAGAGCTACGGAGGTCGCTAGTCGAATTGGTAATGAGGGATCAGCAAGCAGGTTGAATAGTAGTGGGACAGTTGTAGGAGTAACGGTCAAGTTGATGTCAATCCAACCTTTGAAAAGTCAGCTGAGAGCTGTATAATGAAGACGCTGTTACTCGCCGACGTAAGACCCAAAAGTCCTAATACCCCAGTCCACCACCTCGATTACCGCATCTAGATCTCGAGTGTTCGAGCAATCCCGCTCCCGAAGATTCAACATTCTTTCAGAACACTCTGCAACCAACGTTAATACTGCTTCATTAATCCTCGCCGCATCTCGTTCCCGCACGGCATCGCGCACTCGAGCGTCGCGTGCATGTCGATCGGCATCATATGGCCGAGCGGATTTTATCATCTGATCTGCCACCTCGCCAGATATTTCCAGCACGATGTGGAAGAAAAGAAGGGAGATATGTCGATTGAACGCAGAGTTGTCCGTTGGTCGGATGAGTATGAAAAGATCGGAGAAAAACGATGGCCATTGTTCACAGTAAGTGCACAGGAAGAAAAGAGTGAGAGTATGGGAGAATTTATTTCTGAGGACTATAAACACGTCGCTTCTCGGGAAAGGTCTATTTCGAGACAGAGAAATACTCACAAGTGGCATCCGATTCAGCAGATCCACTGACATATTCCGATTGGATGTATGTCACCAAAGCCTGTTGAATTGTTTGAAATGTTTCTCCATCTAGTGGTTCAAACCTGTGGAAGAAGTAACAGTTAATTATCAACTCCAATAGTAAACATAAAGGCCATAATTCAACAGAACGGGCCGAACAATCCATGATGCTGGAGATCTCTAGAGCCTTCAGCCCATCGTATACGCGTTAAAAAGTCCCAATACACGTAATGCGATTAATACCAAGAACGAATCATGACTCACCGATTATCGAAAAATTCGTCCATTACGCGAAGCGCGAAAAATCGGGCCTGTGGAGGATATTTCCTAGCGCCTTCGGCATTTCGATCCACAAAGATTGGAAGAGCTAATCGCCAGGTGGTAGCCGCATTCTGTTGAATAGTTCCGATGTACGCAAGAGCTTGCTGATGTAGTGTCACTTGAGTGGGATCGGAAGCGATGATAATGGCTTGTACGACTTGATCTATTTCGTGCGCCATCGATGCCAAATGAAGTCAGTAATTATTCGGCTGGAGCTCGAGCCCAACAGATCCCGATAGGACAGGGAGAATAGAGGTGAGTAAAAGTGAAATTTGGGCAAGCAGACGGATGATTCTGCGATACAAGAATTTCGGCGAACTATTGCCACGTGCCAGCGCCGATCACATCTCGAGCCTAAGTATGTATGTAATAATGTACTGCAACTGCCCTGACGCCCACGTTGAATTAATGACGAGATCATGTAATATCACTGGCATGCGGCTATAGTATGGATACATATGTAACAGAATCCATAAGTATGCTACATCGATATTATGAAATGTCGTTTATTGAAGACAAAGACGGTATAAAACCTCGAAGAAACATTCCGTTCTTCCGACTCGGACAAGGAATCATGGTCGCGTGAGCTGACCCAACACTGAGGCCTGATCGATGGTCAGACTGAGCTTCAACACTGCTTCAACTCAAAAGCTCATGACATAGAGCCCGCCTGTATGGAGCCCTACGTAAATACGTCCCGTCGCCTCGTCAAAGGCTAGCGAAAGGCAGTTTTGGATCTCAAAGGGCAACGCCATGTCTTTCGGAAACAGTGACCGTACCTTCAATGATCCATCGCGCGAGAAATTTCCCCTCATGAGTTCGAAATTGTCCGTTTCCCAATGCCGGCGCAGCCAAACGGCTCGTCTCCCTGTCCCTCCGAGGCAGGTAACATCGACAGATGTTTTCGGTGGGGTCTTAAACGTTGACGATGACGGCTGCAATTGCTTCGATAGTGGAAGCCTCAATATACAGCCAGTCCCCTTCTGGTGGATGAATTGGGGAAAGACCAAAATCGGCAGGGCATCGTCTGATCCTAGCGAGTATGTAACTGGCTCTGCCGAGATGTAGAAGTCAAAACCGTGAAGAGGTAGGACAGTCTCATAATGTGCTATGAGGTCCGTATATGATGCTTCGCCTGGTTGGAAGGATAATTGACTGGATTTTGCGGAGCTGAAGAGCAATGGAGGGAGTGAGTGAACACTGATTACCAGACAATCATCAGTACGACATCGTACGCCCACAAGGATAACACGATCTACAAGTAGTTTGAAGCGTAGCCGTTCGATGTTCTATGTATGTTTCGTGTTACCGATATATAAACATTTTGCAAGGAAATTTGCTTACTAAAGGTATCTCTAAACAAGACCAGCGAACATTGGTGACAATGTTTATCAAGAAGAGCTCGTATGAAGGTGGGCTGACCCGATCCATGAAACGAGCGATAGTTGCAGCAGCAATGTCTCCACAAATTTGTATATCAGAGAAGGTGCCTTCAGATGTATGTCTGGAAATGCTGTGGATCGTTCGAGTTGTGCAAGAGTCTCCCTGTTTATGCGGTAAAGAGAAGGAATAGATGTTCAAATGCCTAGATGATGACCATGAATCCAGATTTTTTTTGCACCAATAGCGAAAGAAACACACTCCGTCTGCATTCCATCATATTCAATGGTCACAATGGTGCCCATTGACTCTGATTGTAGAACCGCGGAGAACGACATTGCAACAGCATGACAATCCGCTATGCGATAACAGAGATTATCCTTCAATGAGATGATGGAAAGTTGAAAGGCTAGCTGTGACCTAGTGAGAGTTACAAGCCATTGAGATCCCAAATGCTGCATCTGGTGAACAACGGCATCTCGCTGTATCCGGAACAATTGCCGCGGTCGTCCAGGACAGCCACACCAGTTGCGTTCAAGACGGAGTGCCTTGATCACGATAGTTTGTATCTCAGAGCTCGTAAGCATTCCAATATCCTTCTTCAAAGGCAGATCCAAAGGAAGATCGACTGTCACTTGATGCCACACGTAATCCAGACATCCCAGAGTATGGAGAACACGACATGTCTGCGTGGCGAACTTGATGTCAGTGGATAACTTATAGGCCTATTAGCAGATGTGACCTGTTTGAGAGACAATATATCCTCAATGGTTAACAGAGAGACAATTCTGAGGATGATATCAACAGGGAATTCCAAGAATGACATAGGGAAGTAACATGAGTTGAACGAAAGGAAGCTCACAATTGCCTAATCTGATTAGATCAGACCACAAAGCAGCGGCAGGACGTGCCGGTTTCTACTACTTAAGGCGCTACCTCCCCTTTTGTCGCTTCGCCATGAATCATAACTATAGCAAGCTGTTGGACGATTATTCTCCCTCCTCTGGAATGTCTGAAGTCGATAGCCTGTCCGACTCTGACTGGCTCGACATTGCCAGCAATCGTGAGTCAGACGACAATGATTCAGTGATCTCTGGAGACAGTTACAGTGAGGACATGGGCCTAACCCCCGTGTCTCGAAGGTCTTCGATCAGCATTGGTAGTTCTAGAGATGGAGATATCGATGCATGGGAGGGTTTCGTTGAAGGCATTGGCGAGGAAGGAGCTCAAAGTGCTGAACCTGCGACCACAATTCAACCCTTGACTGCGGTGATGGTGGAATCTGCCATGACTGCCTCGGAAGTAACAGAGCACGCTATGCGCGATCCTGTTGAGGAGCAGCGAGTCAATGAAGCTCTCGATCAGAGCATGATCAGCACGCTCAGCGCCTCTCGCTCCAGTACAGCTAGTGCGCATTCCATCCGCGATCTCCGGCTCTCCTTCCCCGATCCCTTGACTAGCTCCCAGAATGAATTGAACAGGTCCTACGAGGACGTACCACAGTCAGATGCGACGCTTGATACAGATGTCCCCACCGATGAGACCGACGACATCGATCATTCCGCTGTAGCTATAGACCCTTTCGGTCTGTATTTCGAGGAGGATCTGGATCCAATTGCATCCACACCCGCGGTCGAAGAAGCTGTGGAAGAAGACAAGGCTCTATTCGAGGTCGTGTTGTATGGTTCACCGTCTTCAATCAAGTGGTCCTTTGTGTCAGCTTTGGTGGAGAAAGCGGGCCTTGTTTCCGGCCACACCCTTGGAGAACTCATTCCCAGCGCGGATCAATTTACACGCTTTCTGCAACTTCGGCCCAAGGTCTACGATCCATTCAACTTGAGCGACACCCATGTCATCCCGGTTTATGACAGAACGGAGAACATAAAGGATGTTGTACGTTCAATATTTTGCTGATTTTGAATTCACTTCACCCTTTCCCCAGCCCAGTTCGCAGGCACTAGTCAAACGGCCTTCTTTGGCTGTTGTCTATCTCCCTCTAAGAATGCGTATGCCTGTCGCTGCCGATCACACACTCTATCTTCCTGTTCTTGTTCCATCCTCCTCGCTGACGGAAAGCAATGTGTCTCAAGACATAGCGAAGAGAGATTGGGATTCTCTGTCAATTCCCGATAACAGAGTTGCTCATTTGAACATGGACGCCGAGTATCCCATCTTCAATGGCAGCGACGTTGAAGACATTCGAGACCTGCGTGCGCATCGGTTGCTCCAAAACCTTCTTTCTGTTGCGAAGAAGCGTCCCTCCAAGGTTCTGTCGGATCATATTAGCCCCGCCCAAGCAGTCACATTGTATGTTTCTTCGTTGTTTGTCTCCTTGTACATCTACTGACCTCGTTGAAGCTTTGCTCTGATGTCTTTAATCGTCGGTTTTGCTATGAATACGGCGTTTCGTAAGTCGACTACGCCCACCCCGACTGTGACTACCGCAACTGTTCCTGTCTCACCATTTTGGGGAATATTCGGTCCCGAGGTCAATCATACTTCAGTCTCTGTCACCACGGCCAGAGCTAATACACCAATTATGACCACCCATAAGGAACACTCTCTTTCGGTCTTCAACCCCGGCACCACATCGTTGTCTATCATGTCTGATAGTCAGCTGTCGAAGGCTCGTTCTCCAGCTACGCCTGCCGTCGTTGAATCCCACTGCAAGCCTCCGACGTGGACGGACAAGGTTAAATCCGCGAAGGATATCATCGTTAGGCCAGTGATTCAACTGTCGGCCGAAGCTGGGCCCTCAACCGCTGTGGCCACACAAACCACCGAGACTTCTCGAACAGCATCAAAGACAACTCCACTGGGCCTGGGTGTTGAATCTTTGTCCCAAGCTCTTGATCAACGTGTGACGCGCCTTCGCAACGAATATCGAGTTGATGAACTGATCGAATCGCTCGATGATTTCGCCCGCGCAATTCGCCGCCAGACACTCTATAGGGTAGATAAGGGTAAGGGCAAGGCTAAGGAAATTCGGGACCGGGTTCAGTATCGTCACGAGCGTGCACGTGGGAAGGCGAAAGAATTGAAGAAGAAAGGAGAGGAGATCATCTATCTTGCGAGCACAGAGTTTGTCGAGAGGACGAATATGGCGAAGAAGAGAGCACACGATATCACCGCCCATCTGGCCAATATGGAATCCTTGCGTACCTATCAGAAGGCTCATGCGGACTGGATGACACTGTTGAATGAAAAGGGCCGCGGAGGAAGTAATGAACGGCTTGCGAAGGGAAATTTGAAGGGCAAGTGCAAGAAGAGTATGAAGTCCAACGGTCCTTGCAGCCTGTTTGCCCGCTCGTTGGCCGACTTGCATCTCGCCTGATATATGAACAACTCCCTCCTATCCTTGTACTATCTATGTAACAACATACATTAACCTAACATGTAACATTTGCGTTTCACAGCGATGATTCGAATATAACTGATGATTAATCTGACTCCAGAGAAGGCACTCGACTCTACGTGCACAGCAGATACTCAAATTGTACCAAAAAGATCAATATACTATCGTAAGCGTACCAGAGGCCCTACAAATGGTAACACACATATACATGACATTATTATACACTGAGATATAGTGACACTATCAATACATTGGCGATGGCCAGTCTGGTAAACCTTGAAGCGCTGCATTGGAGGCTTCGCGAACGCGGCGCTTGCTAGCAAGGTCACTAGACTGCCGGTAACCCTCGAATACCTCTTGCATCTGGAATGCGGAGGCTGCAACAGAATCTAGAAAGAAGTGATCGTCAGTTTCAAGGGAGCAAAGACCCTGCATGTGTGTCATACCAACATGCGACTTCGCCTCTTTGTGTAACTAGACAGATTATCAATCAGTGTTGCAGGGAGGAAAAATGGAGGCTGCACCGACCCCTTGCAATCTTGTACCTTCCTGTTGAACTTGTGCCGGGTGATAACCCATGTTTCCGTATTGCAATTGCATGGAAAGCTGGGTGGCTTTCCCCTCAAGTTCCTTTGCCCGCCCCTCCCAAGCTTCCTTCAAAGAATCGAAAGAACTCAGCAACTGTTTCCAAGCATATGCGTCCCAAGCCTCAATCTCCGTTTTATGAGTACGAAGGTACTCTCTTGGATGTAAAACTCCGGATGGCGACGTCGATGTGCTGACGAGGCTGTTCCCCTGAGTCTGCGGATAGCTTTGGCTCTGCTGCACCGGATTCTGCGCCTGACTTTCACCAGACCATCCCTGTCCGATCGATGCGTACGGATCGAATTGTGAGATGTATCCAGGACCCTGTAGCTGCTGCTGCGCGGGTTGATATGATTGCCGTTGTGGCGGCGCTGTCTGTCCTTGTAAATAACCATAGCTCGTCCCGCTCATGCTTGCAGCAAGCTGCTGCCCGAAAGAGCTTGTCGGTTGAAACGGCAAGCCCGTCGGCTGTGGCGCTATCCTCTGGGATGGATTTGGGCTCAGATAGCCTGTTGACGAGGGGTAGCCAGGTGATAGCTGAGGCTGTTGTTGTTGGAACAAAGGCTGCTGAAACATTGCCTGAGATGGCTGATATCCCACGCCAGCATTGGTAGGGGCCTGAGGCCATGGGCTCTGAGTGGATCCAGTCGAAAGATCGGGGAAGCGTGATTGAGCATTGGTAGGATCAGTTATGAATGGGTTATTTGTGATTGGTGGGGACCCGAAAGCATTGTTGTACATTGGACCTAGTGGTACAGGGGAAGAAGCAATGCAGACGGGGGTTGCGCGGCGATGGGAGCAATGATCACAGCATCACCATCACGTGAGTCCGTAGGTGGTTTGAGACAACTCATGCCGTGCATTGGTTGCATGTTGCATGAGAGTAGCAAAGACATGGGTATGTAACAGTAGAATATATCTATCCAATATGTAGGAGGTTGACTATATTGCAGAAACAAGCTGCAAGCAGACTAGTAGAACAGAGTAATAATGATAGTACTATAAAATCGAAATCCAAAGTCCGTTATCGTGATCATGTACGACGTACTTTGGGAACAGGAACTAGACCGAGAAGTCCAAATATGAGCACGTAGAGAGCGATAGCTAATAAGATGCGTGGATTTAATTTGTATCGTCGAGTAGTGAAGAAAAAGGGGTTCTTACCACCAACAGTACCTCTCAAGTATCCCAAACTTGACCATTGACTAAGCGTCACCACCAGAAGTAGCAAGCCTACGACGATAGTAGTTGTGAGGATCTGAAGATATGGATCGTAAACTTCACCAGAAACATTGGGGGAACAACCCTGAATCAACTACTTACAGGTATTACAGAGGACAAAATCCCTGAGTCCCGCCATGAACGATACTATTGGCAATATCACGACCAGAACAGACGTAGATGAAATCTCAGTAACATACGTTGGGTTCCACTCCCTTGATCCACGGTGTCAACAGCACGTATATAAACAGCATAATGGTGGTGACGCCGAGTCCCAAAGCTCCAAGCGCTGCAGTTCTATGATTTGCCAAAACGAACAACGTCAATCCAGCTTCAGACTGTTAAAGACTCCACATACTGGCCCCATGAGCCCTCGTACTGCGTTACTCGCCAAAACTCGTGTAATGTCCCGAGATAATAAGTGATCGCCCCTCCCGGAAGCACCAATTTCAGTTGTCGGATCGCATGCTGCGCTGAGTTTGGTCGCACAGACATTAAGACGGAGTGACCGAGACTAAGATTGGGGGCAGGCGTAGACAGGCAAAGCCAGTATCGCGACGACTGTCGTTGAAAAGGGAAGTGAAGCCAAAGATTTTATCACATGAAACTAGTACCGCGTTCACGTGTCCAACCAGGTCCAACCCCGATCCAAGCGCTTCTCCCAGCTTCCAGAGTTACAGCATCGTCGGACCAGACAGCAGATGAGTTGATTGAGGCAGAACCAAGCGTAGTACAACAGAATATCTAACAATTTCTAGTTGAATTTGAAATTTCAAGAATTGTGGGTGCTGCTTGACAAATCGGGAAGGATCCTAAATTTATTATGACGTAGCTTTAAGGATATAGTGGGTATATATCATTAGCGTATGCTTTCAATTTGTACAAATGGCAACAAAAGAAGGGGAAGTATCACGTTCCAAGTATCCTACGCTAAATCGATTGTAATCGGTAACTGAGGCTGTCCAGGAAAATCTTTCACGGTAGGTGTTGATATTCCACTCATCTCCCAAACAATATCTTTTCTGGAAGGAGAGAAGCGAAACTTGGAGATTAACCTAGCCAATACAACCTCTGAAGAGAAAATAAATTTGGTAAATATGTGAAAAAGTGTTGTAATATTGTTCAATCACGCACTCATTTCTAGCTCGGAGAATTTAAATCCGATGCAAGCACGCGCGCCACCAAGAAAAGTCATGCTAGGGGAAAATCATGAGAAAGGCTTCTGAAAAAAAGTTGCACGAACATGTGAGAGTAGACACCGGGAACACGCGCGTCGTAAACTGCCTGAGGAAGTCGGGAGAGCCATCGCTCAGGTTTCCACTCGAAAGAATCGTGCCCCCACAACATGGGATCGCGGTTGATGTCACGGATGGAAACGAAAAGTCTAGTGCCTGCTGGTACAAAAATTGAGTTCATGCTGCGACCATCGAGTCCTTCAATCGGAGCGGAGAGGGGCAACATGGAATCTTTAGTAGCGCTATATCAATTAATAGATATCAAGCCTGCTCGAGAAGAGAAACAGAACCTACACTCGTGTGACGAATGTGATCGGTGGATGACTGCATCGGAAGGATGAACATCCGCCAGGTGGTCAAGTTGAATAGGGCTTACAGGCGCAATGTTTCCCGGCACACTGCATCCAATAAAGGAAGCGACATCAGTTCATCGTAGGATATGTTCGAGTCCATGCAATCCCCGAAAATTGCGGCAACTTCATGGCGAAGCTTGTCCTGTATCTCCGGTCGATACGAGAGAAGGTGCAAGGTTCGCGCAAGGACATTGGAAGTAGTATCTGTGCCAGCAAAAGCAAATGTCCTCGCATGGCTATCAATTCTAATATGATGCCAATATACATCGCTTAACTTACGACATCTGAAACGAGAAAGCGATGAATCAACGACTTACGTCTATAATGAGTATAATTATTACCTGGGCCAAAACCTCCTTGTCGGGTAGCCTCTCCTCCTCGTTAGCGTTCATGTTCGCCTTCACTTTTGTCAAAGGTCACTAATAAGCAAGTTATGAGTCTGGTTGGCTCTTACTGAGAATCGCAATGAGGTCCCTTGCTTCCACTGCCTGATTGTCCTGCTTTGACAATGATCCACTTAGCAAAGACGCTAAAGCCTTTTTCTTCTCTTCAAAGATGTGTGTCGTAATGCGATCCATCGTATCGATCACATCACGGATTCTGCGGAGTGCTTTCCACGGAAGATGGTCCACGACGAACCTCCGAAAATACGGAGAACCAATCTTGATGAGGTTTTGAAGCAGATATTCCCGCCAGAATAGAAGATCGTCTGTCGCAGGGCTGCACGAATAGGCACGAATCCGGTTCAGGAGATTGAGAGCAACTTCCAGAAACAGTAAGAAACATACCTGAAATCCTTTGCCGCTGCTCCGAAGGGGTGAGGCTCTGCACCTTCCACTAGTGGATCAAAGGAATAGCCCAGAGCACTTTGTCCGATGATTTCCAACGCAGCACGGCTGGTCCAATGTAAAATATCGATCTGACGGATGGTTCGTAAGAATGTGCATGAGGTGACGGATAGATTACTTCTCGAGGACCGCTGCTCAGTTGAGCCGTAATCGCTGATTCAAGCTAGGGTAACGTAAGATTTCAACTATGACAAACGGGGACTTGCGTACCTTTCTCGCCACATTATCGAATACAGGGACTATACATTAATTTTTTTTCGGGATCGAAGGTAGAGCAGGGCAAACATACTCAAATTGCGTAAATGCGTAGTCGAGAAGACCGGATTTAGCATCTTGCGCTGTCTTCTATGAACCTCACCTGAGAAACCAGGTTGATTTAGCTCGCTAGCCGTGTTTTGTAGGAATGGCTGACCATGTGAAGATAACAGCCCACCACCGAAAGCAAGGTAATTGAACCTATAAATGTATTTGATTTCAAGGGCGAATCAAGCTTAAATTTGACGCACGCAAAGAAAGCAGCGGTTTCTTGGAACAGTTCCTGGTCCTGGTATCGTCCTCAATCGTTGGGATTCTATATGGCACTGAGAATATAATTTGACCTTGACTATGACGCTGTGCATTGCCTTCACGTCATAGAGATATAGATAATTCGACTGACAAAATCAAACAAAAGTCAGGAAAAGTTTGTGGGACAGAAAATAGATGGCTTACGCCAAACGCCCCATGAATCCTAACCACTCTGCCGACTAATCACGTCATATCGAGAGTCGTGGATGAGACTTCGAGGAAATCCGTACATTGCTTAGAGATTTGACCAATGAACGACCACCCTGAATGAGGGTCGAACAACTGTCCAAGATTACCTATGTAAGAGGCCGATTAATTGTTGATTGCTGGACAACTACACTGGCACATCGCGTACCCTTGAGAAAAGACTCAGGCTTGGGCCCTGGAATATTGTCGAGGTCTGTCTTGAGGAGAAGTCGCTGTAGAAGTGAGGATATCGCACAAGCAACTGCAAACAGAACAAGGCTTTCAGCAAACAGGGTGAGCATCGTAAAGTGGGCTGGGTCAATACAGCGCAGCAGCTGTATACGCTCCTTTAAAAGTCGGCCTCTGATAGAGATTGTTGATCTCGAAGAAGCGGTGGCAAGTGATAAACCGCCGGAATAATGGCTGGGGTCTGCTGCGTTCAATACTCAGGCCGGGAGGCCAGATCCGCTAACCGTCCTCATGCGCCGTGATCAAACATATGGACATAGACATAGACACCGTGACATGTCTCCACAAACCTCGGATATAAGTACCCTGCACTAAAGTACATCGTTGAGACAAAGCCCCGATTTCGGGATATTACCAATGTAGGTAAATGCCTTGATAATACCCAGAAATTTCTGCCGGAGGTACTGATGAAGCGAAACCTAATATACACATACGATGTGGGTGGGTCATGACGTGACTATATGTTTTAACATCGTGAAAGTCACCTACAAACGAGGAAATGCGTGGATAACGGGAGTTACAGGGTGGTCAAGCATCAGGTGACACAGGTAAGATGGTTGCCGTCCTCGGGGATTCCGGTCGGCGAAGCACAAAGGAGGGAAGCAATGAATCCAGCCATACACATTTGATGACGTCGCAGAAGCCTTTGTGGCATGGGTCGTGCAGATCTGACAAAAGATTCGAGATCGACCAGTGTCCACTCCAAGTAGGACATCGTCCAAATTTTGAATAGGACCTGGACTTTCCTGGAGGGGGCAAGAGTAAAGATCGGAGTTACCGCCGAACGCCTAAGTATGAGCAGCCACTAGTAGGTCAGACATACTATAGTTACGATAGATATGCACGCGTGTCCTAGTCCGACGCGGGATCGTCCCTCAGATTGCGCGCCATGTGACAGCTGAAGATGGGAATTGGTGAATTCAACAATGCCACGAGTATACCCTGCGTTCCATGTGAGTAGGGTGTTTGTGTCTTGCCATTTGACTGAGAAGAGATAAGGCACAAGCATCAGTTTAGAAGATCCATTACTAAGTATCGATTCTGAGGAATACATGACGGCCCGCGGCAACTTTGCGCGGTGGTTGAAATTTCAAATTTTGAAAGATGGAGTAACGGCCACGTGCTCGTTGGACGCGACGCGATTGTACAAACAAACATCAAGTTGAACCAAACCCATGCCTTCGCGCTCAACGGACGATAACGCCAGAAGAATTGACATCGAAAGGCAGAGGTTCAAACAAAAGCTTGCGACAGCTATCAGCGAAGAGGATGATCCTCTTTCTGTATATGACGAGTTCGTGCAGTGGACTATCAAGAATTATGGGGAGGACGACCCCAACTCAGGGCTCAAAGAACTTCTCGGCCAGGCTACGAGGGCATTCATGAATGACCCAATATACAAGACAGACCTTCGCTACTTGAAGCTGTGGACATTATATGCAGGACAGGTCGATCGAGCCAATGCCATCGATATCTACGCAAATTTATTAGCAAGTGAGATCGGGACGTCATTTGCCCTTCTATACGAAGGCTACGCAGCTTTGTTAGAGGTGGAAGGCAGGTAAATCCAAGCTACTCCTCCCTCCTGTACTTTGTTTGATGTAAAGTTGCAGGCGAAAAGATGCGGAAGTCATATATCGGCAAGGAATCCGACGTCAGGCGCGTCCACTCGAACGATTGAAAAAACGATACCGAGAATCTCAAAGCCAGAATCCCTCCATGAACTCGGATCGTCCCCGACGTCCTTTGCCAAAGCGTAATGGCGGTCAAGCCCCATCAGCATCTTCATCCTCGGCGACTCTAACGCGAGTGGATGCTTCAAATCTTATGAATATGAGTGGGACGGCGGAATCGCGATATGCCGTGATGCTTGCACCCCCAGATCCTGGAAAACGCCCAGAACAATATTGTTTCAACATGTCCCTGCTATTTACAAAGGAAGGCGGTGAGTTCAGCATACAGGAAGCTAGAGCACGATCCATGGGCCTTCTTGGGAAGAAATGGCCACCTCCACCGCCTGAATCATTCCAATTTCCAGCGGATACCTCGTCGGAATCGATGTCGATTCCTGTGGATTTCAACGACGATGGGTCGAAGTCGATGTTTGGAGGACGTAGGAGAAGTATATTGGGTGGAGCCGAACCAACCGTCACTATCAATACGAGAGCAGCGCTTGATGACGTTTTTGGGATGTACAATTCCCCAGATAGGACTATGATGCCCGGAAGCAAATATGGACCACTGAGGCAAGTCCGCCCATCCTCAGTTGGTCTCGCTCCACGGACTCCAGCCATAAATGAGGATGAAAATGCGGAAGAGAAGGGACAAACCCCTGCACCTGGTGCGTTATCATAAATTTCACGCCCCACCGCCTCGTTAACCCTTCACAAGCTTTCCGCCCATTCGCCGACGAGAACTCGCATTCCAGCCGTACTCCTTCAGCCAGGGTGACCAAATCTGCATCCGCTCTCATTTGGAAAATTAGCTAACGGCACTTCCCTCCAGCTTCAACCTTTTGTCGATGAAAATAAGGCACCATCAACAACTCCTCGTTCAGTATTGTCTGTCAAAGATCCTTCTGACCCGTCGAATCTGTCATCAGAAGCACCGAATTCTAGAAGTGCGTTTGCAACGAAGGTTTTCACACCAGCTCAACCCAAGCTTGCACCACTTCGCGACGTCTTTACGGAAGCACATGGGAAACCTCAACCAAAAATTCGACCACCTCACGAACGAGCTAAATCGCACTATGATGTCCCGTGTCCAGAGTCAAATAATCCTCTCCGCACTTTCACCCCCTTCGTCGATCAAAACGCGCAGACGCCCAAGGTATTCAGCCGGCCTCCGGATCAGCCTGAAAATGTGTTCACTCCCAAAACTCCTAACGTCGCGTTCACACCATTTGTAGATCCAAAGCCGGCTTTCACTCCATTTAGAGATGTTACACCCGCGTTCATGCCTCATTCGGACAAACCATTAGAACCCGTTGCCGAGGTTTCACAACCACGACCTATCCAGTCACAGGCTGTTGTAGCTGACGATGGTCAAGAACTTGGCCATTATGATGATGACGACGATGAGTACGATGGCGACGACGGCGAACAAGGACAATACGAGGCCCCCCTTGAACCAGCGGACAATGAGTTCGAAGAAGGTGATTCTTACCAGGAGATACCCCTCGGTAGGTTTGGACGGTTCAATGTCATGACGCCTATTGCCGAACGGACATTTGAGTTCACGACAAGTACACGAGGTTCTGCAACTCCAAGCGATCGGCTACCCCCCATAGACGATTCGAGTGTTTCTCGCCTAGGTCATGTCTTCACTTTACAGCAAAAGGATGAATACGGGGCAGTCATTGCTGCAGAGAGACTCGCAGCAGAGTTAAAGGAAGATGAGGCTGACGAACCTCTAGAACCCCTACGTTTATCTGCCTATCTTCCTCCGAGAGAATCTCCAGGTGTCGCCATCATCGAGGGAAAGACAGGAGCACTAAGTCTTGGCGATTCTCTTACCTTAGGCTCCCAATTCAAACCTCCAAACCCGTGTAACCCATTCGACCCTCCCATCATTACCAATATCTTGTCGCGGATCCCGTCAGACCCTCATTTTTACGACCTCAGAGAACGGGAATCCAATCGGCTGGATGGGCTACAGAAATTCGCCAGAAAGAGTCGGAAAACGAGTGGATCTGGTAACACAGGTGTTCTGGATATCTCAGCTTGTTTTTCGTTGGAGCTCGAAGGACAAAAGTTCAGTGTAATGGAGAAGCTTGGAGAAGGAGGCTTCGGCGCTGTGTTCAAAGCACATGATGTAGGAGTGGGAGGAGGCGAAGAAGATCTTGACGACCTTGACGATGATGGCGATGAAGGAAATATGTCGATGGTAGCGGTGAAAGTTGTCAAGCCTCGAAACCTCTGGGAATACCACGTTCTTCGGAGACTTCATTCTGTTCTTCCGGTTCCTCTGCGACGAACTATCATTCTCCCACATGCGCTTTACGCATTTCGGGACGAGAGTTTCTTGATTCTTGACCTTTGTCCTCAGGGCACCATCCTGAATATCGTCAATAATGCCGTCGCAGCAGGCGTATCCCAGCAAGGTGCTTGTTTGGATGAGTTATTGGTCATTTTCTTTACAGTCGAATTACTTCGCTTTCTCGAGGCCATGCACAAAGTTGGTTTCATTCACGGGGATTTGAAGATCGACAACTGTCTGCTACGGCTAGAAGATGTGCCAGGAGGGGCTGCCGCATGGTCAAGTTCTTACTCGCCATCTGGTGAAGGCGGATGGAGTTACAAAGGCCTCAAGGTCATTGACTTTGGACGGACAATCGATACGAGACTATTCCCCCCTGGTCAGCAGTTCATCGCAGACTGGCCCACCGACGACAGGGATTGTTTCGAAGCTCGCCAGAATCAGCCATGGACCTTCCAAACAGACTACTTTGGTCTGGTTGGAATCATCTACTGCATGCTTTTCGGAAAGTACATCCATGCGGGCGCTATAGACTCAACGCTACCCCGACACAAACTCAGCACACCGTTGAAGAGGTACTGGCAAACCGACATGTGGACTCGATTGTTCGACGTTCTTCTCAACCCCACCACTGTTAGGCCTGACGGTCAACTCCCTGTGTCAGAAGAACTAGGAGTTTTGCGAGGCGAAATGGAAAGTTGGCTTCAGGCAAACTGCAACCGGGCGAGTGGCACCTTGAAGGGTTTATTGAAAAAAGTAGAAGTTTCGTGCTATAAATCGCTGGGTTGATTGAGCGAGTTTTCTGGATCAATGTTTCGTTGTTAAATGGTGCGCTTTATATCCCGGATTTTAATTCTTTATGGGCTTTTATGAATTGCATGAGGAATAATAGCTTATATCTCATATCTCAGTTTGGTCCAGTCAGTCCCTGTTGGTCATAGATTTAAGAATTACCGCGCTCAAAGTAACTCGAAAGGCACTGGTTTAAGGCCGTTACCCAGCTCGCACTGGGTTTAACTACTTTACAGCATCCGAGTCTTCCTTACCCCAGAACTGCCAATAAAATCCATCATTATTCCACAAGTAGCGATGATAATGCATTCGAAAAGAGAGCTCGTAAACAAAGGTTATTCAAAGTGCTGCCTGCGTATTTGAAGGGCTCTCCCCAACACAACAACAACAACAATCCCAAACAAGTAAGTGTACTCACAGGAACAAATGGACCCGCCTTGGCATTCGGTCTAAACGACGACGCATTAACGTTCAACCTATTAGCCACAGGCGACATGCTTCTATTTGGACCATTTGCGCCCGCACTCGGCGGGGCAGCACCATTCGAGGTCGAAGGCGCACCGTTCGTCGCCGGCGCCGCCGGCGCCCCAGCAGCCGTCGGGTTCTTCTTCCCCTTGAACGGCGGGATAGCCTGAATAACCATCGCAGGCTTCTTCGCAGCCGTCTCCGACGACGTGTTCGACTTGACCACGACCGACGCGCCCTTCGTCGCCGCAGAAGAGCTCGAGTGCGAGGGCACCGCGACGGGGTTGGTGCTCGTCTTGGCTGCGGGCGGGAGGACGGGGCGCGAAGACGTCGTGCTGATTTTGGCCGCGGCGACTTGGGCCCCGCGCGCGGCGTTGGCGGGGGTGGGAGGCCCGATGCTGCGTGCCTGAGTGGAAGCTGCGTCTTTGGTCGACTTTTCCCGGATGGCACGTTGCTTTTCTTCGTCCTTGGCAAGGATCGGGACGAGGTCGTCGGGAATGGGTTTGTTGAGCTATGAAATGCACAGTTCAGTTCGACGACAGTCAGGAGTAGCATAACGACGAACCTTGAAACTCTGGCTGAACTTGACAAGGTCGGCCATACGTTTATCCATCTCGTTCTTGACGAGCGCCTGTCTCTTCCGGGTAAGGCGCTCTTTCTCGTTGGTAACGAAGTCTCGGAATGCAGGAAGAGCATCCGCAGGTTGCTATCGGAAGAAGCAATTAGGATTGACTCGCACCCAGAGGAGCCTCAAACTGACCTTATTGGGAGCTGGGGAGGGGGCCTTCGAAGACGATGGTGACTGGGTCTGGGAAGGAAGTGTAGCGCCATCAGGCCCGTTCACCGAGACCTTGGGGATATCTACGGTCGAAGCAGTGGCCGTGTTACTGGCAGGCGGGGGCACGCCGGCTTGGGCTTGTTGCTTCCTTGCACCGGGAGGGATGTATGCGTTCTGGCCTCGGACCACAGCTCCGTATCTGCAGCAATAATAAGTTATCGCCAGCATGTGCAGCAAAAATGCCTCAACTTGTCCTCTTCGTTGAGGCCGCTGTCGTCAACTTTGAGGTTCCTCTCCTCTGCCATGTGTGGGTTATTCGTCGCCGCCTTTTGTTCGGATGTCAAGGGCGAAGAAAAGCTTAAGGTTGCTGACATTACGTACTGAGATGATTTCGTTGGCAATCCGCTGAGCCTGGCGTTCACGCTCCTTAAAGTCCGCGGCAGAGCGGTCGAGCTTCGTTGTGTACATGTTCTCGTCAAAGTCGGTCTTGAGGCCGAAGAGTTTCTCGTTCACGGCAAACTGGTCCCACGAGGTGTTGCCAGTCGTCGCAAAGGTGTCGTCGTCAGTAGGCAGTGGTCCGTCAGGGCCGGCAGTCCACTGTTGCAGCTCACGCTCGCGGCCCCCTACACCGCCTTTCTTTGCGCTGATATCCGTATCTGTCCGGAAAGCTAGAGAGTATCAGTCCCTTGTTGGTGGACGTGATGGATCAGACTCACTATTGCCGTTCGGGGGTTTGGCATCAGCGGGACCTGAGGACCAGGTGTCGATGTTGGTGGAAGCAATGAAGAATTGTTCCTTGAGCGGGGCTCCGGGTGTCGAGAGTTCCTTGACATCCTTGAGAGTGACGCCGGTGGTGTCACCCTCGCCACTGGTGGATATGACGACGCCTTCGTAGCGCGAAGAGGTCTTTGTAGAGATGGTAACCGTTGTTCCCTACGAGGTAATTTAGTGAACGCAATCAAGTCAAGAAGAGACGTTGCGAACAGTTAGACCAGATAGTGATTGGAGGACACGGTCATGGGCAGGGTCGCGGGAGCCGTTTGTCTGGGATAGTGAAGGAAAGCTGCTAGGCGCCGGAGAAGCGTTTGCTTGAGCACGCGGCGCGTTTGAGGGTGGGGGAGTGAAAGTAGAAGCGCGAGCTCCTCCCGTCCATGCATTCATGCGGCTGTGGCTGGATTTAGGGGAATGATCGACATGGGAGCACATGGACACCAAGCTCACCGGGAAGGCTCATTCGCCCCTTTCCTGGCAGGCTTTTGTTGTCGTGCTGCCGTTGCCATTGTCAGAAGATAAGAAGAGACACAGCGCGGTGTGAATTGAATGAATACACCAAACGATAGAAGAGTCGCTGAAGAATAAGCTCGTCAGAAAGAAAGCGACGGCGGAGAGTGGACAGCAAAGGCTGCAAGCAGCAGACAGAAGGCAAGCAGAGCTCTACGCAACGCTCGACGGCGAAGCTGGCCGAGTACAAGTTGTCGTCGTTACT
>JAGGAW010000009.1:0-11955 GCA_017657375.1 Termitomyces sp. T27 | reverse complement strand
ATCCTGATTACAGCAGTCGTGGACAAATATTTTGCAATACTCATGTATATCCGAAGAGCCGGAATTTGCCCGAAGGAGAGTGATGGGCGCTGAGCGGTCGTCTGTCGTATGTTTTTGGTCGAGTTTGTAAGACCAATGTGGCGATAGAGCCCGCGCCTCCGGCATTAGTTCGGAGTCAAGTATGTAGAAAGAGACTCGATGCAACTCCAAGAAATGTTCTCGTCAAAATCCAATTTATTGTCCACGGCTCCATTCAAGCCCTGTCCATCTCCACTAGCGCCAAATAACGCGTAAACACCGCGTCATGTCCGACCACGACCAACTCCCTATTACAGTCCCCTCCGCCCCGGGGCCCTCTACGCCCCTCACCGACTCATACACCTATCACTCCAAACTCCCCACCGCCCCAGGGCCCTACATCCTCGGCGTCGACGAGGCCGGCCGCGGGCCCGTCCTTGGCCCGCTCGTGTATGGCATCGCGTACTGCCCGGTCGCGTACAAACACACGCTCGAAGAGCTCGGTTTCGCAGGTCAGCCACACACACACGTCCATCCTCCTTGACTGAGTCACCAACCCAGATTCCAAAACCCTCACGTCGGACGTGCGCTCGAGCCTACTGAGCACACTCGACTCCGACCCCGACAACCTAGGATGGTCCGTCCGCGTAATCAGGTACGTACCCCCCTCATCACATCCCCGTAACTCCCACACAACACGCGCTCCACCAGCCCCCAGGCAATCTCAAACGGCATGCTCCGCCGACCGCCCATAAACCTCAACGTCCAATCCCAAAACGCCACCGTCCTCCTCATCCGCGATATCCTCTCCAAAAGCATCCACCTCTCCGAAGTACGCACCCCCCTTCCTTCCCTTCCCTCTCTCACATCACGATGACCACCAGGTATACGTCGACGCCCTCGGAACAACCACCACCTACCAAGAATACCTCTCCTCCCTCTTCCCAGGCATCGACTTCACAGTAACAAGCAAAGCCGACTCCAAATTCAAGATCGTCGGCGCAGCAAGCGTCGCAGCGAAAGTGACCCGCGACGCGTGTCTCGAGAGCTGGGTCTTCGAAGAGAGCATCGCAGAGGACGGCACGACAGTAGCGGGTCTGCCGCAGCCGGCGGTGTGTTCTGGGTACCCCTCAGGTGAGGAAGTCTGCTTCGAAATCAATGCCACGCTGACGTTGTGCCGTAGACCCAAAGACACAGGCGTGGTTGAAGGAATCCATAGAGCCTACATTCGGATTCCCCAAACTAGTCCGTTTTTCATGGACAACCGTCAAGCTCCTTCTCGACCAAAACGCACACGCAGTCAAATGGTCAGTGAACATCCCCATCACCTGTTGCCCGACCTCATCCACCGTCAACAGGACCGACGAAGGCCAGGCCACCCTAATCGCAGCTTTCGAGAGCGGAAAAGGACGAGAAAAGGACCGCTGTGCCGTCACAAAAGACTTGAAACTCGCCAGCGTCGGAACACTCTGATTACATCGGTATATATAAAAAGTCATCTGCGCCAGGTTATCCAGCGCCTCTGTACATGTATCTCGATATCCCATTATAATACAACCCTATACAACATGCCCTACGTACCTCACCTCCTCTTCGCCGCCGGCGACCCAAGCGCCTCCTCGCCCGCCTTCCTCTTCGTCCCAAACCCAAACACCACCTTAGTCCGTTCCGACAGCACCGGCGTGCCGCTCTGCGACGTCGGCGTGTCCACCGCAGACGCTATCCTCGAGAACCCAGGCCTTGGCGCAGGAGACGCCGAGTTGCTGTGCTGCGACACCACTGGCGAGAAGCCCGGCGGCACGGAGCTGTCCCCGTTGACCTGCGAGTGCACTTGGGGAGCAGGCAGAGTCATGAACCCAGTTTCGGCGGCCTGTTGTGCGTTCTTGCCTTCCTTCTTCTTTTTCGTCTTTTCGGTCTTGCCCTTCGTTAGTGGCTGGACATCGAGGAAGTCGGCCACTTGTGGGACGGCGCTGGGTAGAGCATCGATCGTGAGCATGATATATGAGAACAACCCGGACGACATACCCTCTGTTCCCAACGGACAACACGAAGTGTGCCTGCCCAGTCTTCTGCTGCCGCTGCTGGAACGCACTGTTCATACTAAGCGGCGTATCACCACTCGCCATAGCAGCCTGCTTCTGTTCCTCCGCAATCTTCTTCAGCCTCTTCTCCGTCTTCGCCTTTCCAGACCCCTTGCCGTGGAACTTGTGCGAAAGGGCCTTCCACGCCTCCTTCGGCGTCAGACTACGGCCAAACTCGTCGTAATACACGATGTTCACGTCCGGCTTGTACGACTTGAACATCTCCAAGTTGTCTCTCGCCTCCTGCTGCTCCCGCATACGGTTCTCATACTCCCGCTGCGCCTGGTCCTTGTTCGATCCGCGTGACTGCAATTTCTCCAGTTCACGCTGCGCAACACGACGGCGCATGTCCGCTAACCAAACGTCGCGCTGGAGCTGCGTCTTCTCGCGGTCCTGCTGATCTGCAGCAGGCGCAGCGAGAAGGCCTTGTTGCCGGAGGATGTTGAGGGTGGAGGCCATGCCCGCGCTGAACGTCTGTTCCGACGATGTGGCGCCCACGTCCTCTTCCTGCTTCACCTGAGCACTTTCCTCGATTTCCGTTGCACGTATGGCGTTCTCGATGGCGTTCAACATGGCCATCTCGTCCTCCTCTTCGTCTTCCTCTTTGACCACAACCTCACCCGCTTCAATCTCCTCCATCGGTTGATCTCCTGGTGCCATTGACACGTCCCTAGAAGCTGATCGTTGTTTGACTTGCGGAAGCGGAGTTGGTGCCATTGAGACCTCCTTGGGCTCTGACTTGACCACTGGATTGACGCCGACAACGCGTACAAATTCGGACGTTTCGTCAAAGGTGAGCCCTCCTGACTCATCGTCATCTTCTTTGTCAGGTTCGACTTTGACAACCACTTTAGATTCCTCTTCATCGCGTGCCCGCTGTTCCGCAACTGCACAAGGTATAAGTGGCCGAAGCCGGGCAGGTAAAAACGGCTTACTTTTCTGAGCTAATTGCTCGGGAGTCAATTTCTTAGCTTTATGTAGTTTGGCTTTTCTCGATCGGGCTAGTGCAGCTTGCAGATCATCGTCGTCAACAAAGTTGGTATCGAGGTCCCTCACTCTTGGAACGATGGGTTTTTCGTCTACGTCCATTTGATCATCAGCTACAGGCTCACTTTCGACAACACGTCGCGATGGACGTTTCTTTTTGGTCTAGAAAGTCAGAATCTTGTTAAGCATGAATACAAGATAGAAGAAAGTCACTTGCCTTGGGTTTCTTGAACCCAACGTCACCTTCTTTGAGATAGTCATTCGTCTCGAAAGTTTCTATCAGAATAGTCAGTCAAGTACATATCGATAGAGACGCATACTACTAACTGGTATAGTCTATTGATAGAAGCGACTTGTTCACTGCGGCAGCTGCCTGGTGTTTCTGTTCCTCCACTTTAGCTTTGGTAGAGACTACCGAGCTTCCTAGCCGGAAGCCCTGTTCCAATGTAATTAATGATGACAAGGGAGATTATTCAATGAAGTCTCACAGTTTCCTGAGAGCCGTTAATGTCCTCGTCGTATTTTGCAAGCACAGAGCGTTTCATGCCTTGGTTCCCCTCGACAAATTCGTCGTCGTCATACCCGGTGTAATCTCGCCTCTTGATTTTTAATTCGTTATTCTTCTTGGTGCGCTCGGCCTCAGCCATTTCGATATTCTGTAGCTCATCCTCTGTCCGGAAATGTTAATGATCGCATGATTTTCCAAGAGGAAAAATTCATGCCTTCATTGTCGAGGATTCGACTATCTTTCAAGGTGAGTATGCGAGCTTCTCCCTCGTCCATCTCGTCGAAGTCATGGCTGACCTTAAGGCCCTCGAGATCACCTGCATGGAGGGTTAGCATATATAACAAATCCAAGAATTTCATATAACGTACGTTCTGTGTATTCCTCCTGGAACGCCTTGTCCATGCTCTCTAGCTCCTCTTGTCGCTTCTTCGCAAGCTCCTTCTCCTTCTTCTTGCTCCTCTTGATCCACTTCAACGTGTCATCGACGTCGGCATCTACATCGCCGAGAGTCGAGCCTTTGAGCGACGCATTGAGCTCTTTTCGATTCCGTACCCTATCGAAGCATGTATGAGCAACGGTGCTCTCTTGTTACATTTAGACGGCCGTGGGCCTGAAGTGCCCGAGACAGAAATGGAAGTGACCGTAAGAATAATGAAGGAAAAGCGACTCACTTGGCTATCCTATCTGCGATTCTCCTAGAAAAGAAAAAAGTCAGAAAGTTCATAAGAAAGAAACGACGAACGAAGCGATATGTACTTTGACTCGCGTTCCTTCTCTTCACGTTGGCGCCTCTTCGTATAATTTTCCTCAGCCTGCTTATCCTTGTCGTTGGAAACGGGGGCATCTTCAGTGAGAGGCTTAAGACCGAGAGAAATACGGATCTTATTGGTCTCTTCCAAGCTGATGCTTTCTTCCAGAGACATGTTGAGAGGACTCGGAGAAGAGGAATTGCTTACGTGATGGTGTGCGTTTGCCTGTGTTGTGCGCAGATTCAACTTTCCTGTCGTTCCCGCCGTCCACGAATCCCATGGCGTCCCTTTTGGCCCCATTCCGCTCGACCTATCGTTACCTGGTGAGATAGACGCGATTATTCTGAAGACATCTGCTGAGGTCGCCCTGTAGCAACGCCAGGCTCACGAAAATACGGTCATATTCTATTCTTGTGTCATCGGAACGGTTGGACCCGTCATGGCTATAACAATACCTCCAATTCGTGAACGTTTTGGCTACAAGCCAGCCGAATTTGTTCCAATGACATATCCCGGTGCGTTACTCTCACTATTATATGGGCTCTAGACTCATTAGTCTCCAGTTCCTAACCGCCCACGGAGACCAGTTCAAGGTTACGATGACGAATGAGCGCATAGGAAACACATGTTCATTACTTTCTAGCCAAAAAAATTGCTTCGGAAGAACCCCAAGCTGGAGTGGTGAGCAGAGTAACGATGCATTGACTTCACATTTGATGGTATTCTACATCGGGTTTGTCTATCCATGCGGCTGACAGCGCTGAACACCGGAAGCGAACGTTGCTGTCAGAAGCGAGCCCACCAAGTGAATCGGTGTGCGTCACTGTCATCAGTATCACCGGAAAGTATATAGGGAACCGTTTTCGAGTTCTAATGGGTCTATATACAGCTTGACATGAGAAGAGACTACGAATGGAGTGCATTTGGAGCTCTGCATACTACTGGTCCTACAAACTCATGTCCAAACCGTTTCTGTTATCATACTCTGGTCTGATGAATCTTGGCTTCTCAAGATGCTCGAGCCTTAGAGCTTCAAGTTATGATGCGGGTATTTGATTGGTGTTTTGAGGTCCTCGGATTACTCAACAACGGCACTCGTCTCCTCGATTCACCCACTGAAAACTTACGATCATATCGTGTAGCAATTTTCAGTCCGTTTCCATTCTTGAATGTGCACCTCTTTGAAAGCTGAGCACGTCCCAACCGGTCCATTCTCAAATGTCCACCTCCTTGAAAGCTGAGCACGTCCCAACCGGCGCTCTAGTATGATGCGACCTACTAACTTCTGCCGCGTGTATTCTACTTGGGACGTATTACCGAGTCACAGTTGATGAGTTGAAGTTATGCCCTTGACCGTGAGGATATCGATGCTCCGACGTTATCACCAACTAAAAGTATGACACAGGTTCCTGTCCAAACTTCAAATGATCTCTGGGGCTCACTTACTATGCTTCACTTACTATGCTTCACTATGTAAGAGTCTTTCTATTTTTGACTTGGTCATATCTCCGGATAAGCCATCAAGTTCTTCCGCATGCGTCGGCGCTCGTGTTTTGAAAATGCTATGTGCGAAAATCCATTTGGTCAGTACTGAGTAATCTTTCGTGCAGATACTAACGGCTCGCTAAGACGCTCCTTTGATCTGTAACTATCACTGTCAATAACTATGATGGGATCCTCGGAACAGGGTAAGCATAAAAAACAGAGGGCACTAGCCTCGGCCTGCTTACGCAGATACCCCTCTACCTTCTACTTGCAAGATGGCAGCTCCAATCGTTCATTTACGAGACATTCAGAAGAGACCGAGAATTTTCACTATATGGGAGAAGCAGAGGAACAAGAAAGAGGTTCACTGGTTAATGGAGCTGTTCGCTGAAACGGTAGGGTTCAAGGGCTTTCGGTAAATGAGCCATAACTTACTGGTTATGTAGCTTGGCGTGTTTTTCTACGTTTATGCAGGTGAGCTACATAATTTACTCTGAACCCAAGTCACAACGCTTACGACTTCTGCAGGTCTCAGTTCAGTCACGGGTTTTGTTGTAGGAAATATCCTTAAACAGCCGTTATCTTGTGTGTTCTATTGATGACAAAATTCGATGCGCAGCTTATACGGATATCTAGCAATGATGCAGATTGGCTTGGCGTATTCCTTTGGCATCCTTTTTGCCATCGGAGTCTGTGGCGCCACTTCGGGAGGGCACTTCAACCCATGTATCACCATATCCTTTGTCGTCTTTCGAGGCTTTCCGCCTTTAAAAGCGGCCAGGTAAGTGTCTACACCCTCACTGAACTCCTACGAACTAATAATGTCCAGATACATCTTGGCCCAGATTTTAGGAGCCTATCTCGCCTGCTTAGTGATTTATACAGAATGGAAAGTCCTGCTCGTCCAGTGCGAAGCTGTTCTTGAGCAGGCGGGGCAGTTGGAAGCCTTGCAGTTTACGCCTAATGGCCCAGCCGGGATATTTGGTCTTTACCTCTTGCCTGGCCAAACCTTGCCCCGAGTATTCCTTAATGAATTTGTTACTGTAAGGTCTTTATGTACACTCTGGCAGTCAGATATTCACTCTTGTCAGGACACGCTCATTGGGCTCATACTCTTCGCTGCTATTGATCCAACGAACGCTCTTGTGCCCCCAGTCATGGCGTCGGTTCTTGTGGCTCTCGCATAGTACGATTGCCTTTCTTCTCAGTTATCTTCAATCTAAAGTGTTGCTTAGCGCCGTTGCTATCTGGGGTTTCGCCACGCCCGGAAGTAAGTCAAAAGTCCTAATCACATCGAGCCGATGCATCAGCTAACAATTGGGACGGTTACATAGTCGCACTGAACACGGCTCGTGATCTTGGTGGACGTATGCTTGCCTTGACAATATGGGGGAAACAGGGTACGTCATATTTTAGGCAGCTAGAGCCTCACTTACGGAAATACAGCTGCCGGAGGCAAATATGCAGCGATCGCTGCGCTGACTAACATCCCGGCAACTTTGCTCGGTGCATTCCTCTACGAAATTTTTCTCACGGATTCAGACAGAGGTCCGTCTTTTGGTTGTCTTTCCTCAAACCTGACCCCTCTGACCCTTGGTCTGCATTAGTTGTCCCCCCAGCGTCTCTAGAGTATGGAAACACATTGACAAACCATAGGAGGCTTCGTAAAGCTGAACAAAAGGCTCGTCGGCAGAGCAGACAGAGTATTATCGAGTTCCAGAATGCCATGGAGATGCAGCCATCAGAGGCAGAGCATAAGCCCAATGGGGTCCACTATGTGGTATGAACTTCATGTACTTTGAGCGTACTGTTTTGCATCAGCTGGGGTGTACTTTCTGATATCGCCTGTGGCGTGCCTGGACTAATTATCATACATTTCGTACATGTAACATTCTGCACATACTTATAAACATTCCTTATCTCACATAACTATTCGACAGAGCTACGACATCATCTAAGTATGTCGTTCTCCCATGCACCAACGATAGCGAGAACGTAGCCGGGAGCCAAGAAACGAGAGTAAGGACAGAGTTGGGAATGGGGAGGGGAAGGATTCGCAGGCGACAACAAGAACTGGGGGATTGTAAGGCTGTTGTCCAGTGGTTCGCAACGCGTCAACGACAAGAGACCAGAACGGAATTTATTGTAGGTCAATGTAGTATTGTACGCTAAAATGCATGTACTAGGAAGGAATTAAACAAGCTGAAGAACACTACTGTACTATTACGACCGAGTGTTCGCGTCACGCGTCACAGGGGGCCGCGAACCGAACACTAACACTTTTGGTACTCATCACGCGTCACGGCCTCCAAAAACCCTCAAAAACCCCTCGGAAACCCTTCAAAATGCCTCTGAAGGTGACCGGGCCGGGCGCTCTGCACCGAAAATTCCCTTATTTGGTAGGTGTGAACACTTTCTGCAGTGAACACCTTGCATCACGCGTCACAGGCTGCGAACACTCGGTCGTAATAGTACATTATCTACGCGGGACTGACTATGGGGTCTGGGCAATGCCCGTGAATGGTTCTGGCTGCTTACTAAGTGTACAGCCACCAAAATTCTGCACCATTTCCATCAAACACATTCTCTGCATCTCCTTTAGTTTGAGTGTATATCAAGATTTATTTGAAGGCAAATATCATATATGAAGCCAATATTACCATTACTTAGACAAATTTAAGCCAAATAATTGTCATCATCTGCGAAACACATAACACTACTGTACTATTATGACCGAGTGTTCGCAGCCTGTGATGCGTGACACAAGGTGTTCGCTGCAGAAAGTGTTCACACCTACCAAATAAGGGAATTTCTGGTGCAGAGCGCCCGGCCTGGCCACCTTCAGAGGCATTTTGAAGGGTTTCAGGACCCCGGATTATACCCCCATAGGCTGTTCAGAAATTTTGCAAAGATGTCCGCTGAAAATTTTGGCGATTTGTCCATTTTGCGAACAGCATTTTGGCTGATTTTGGCCCCGCGATGTCCGTTTTTCATGCACGGCCTCTTCAAAATGATGGCAAAATTGCCTAAAATCACCCATTTCCTCCCATTTCCAGCAAATTTTCAACTCAGCGATGCTCATGTCCATTTTCGAGATCATTTTCCAAATGGCCTGACCCCTGATTTGGGCCAAAATGTCCGGATTTTCGAACGGCATACCCCAAAAATTTTGCCAAACCTGTCCAGTTTGGCAAACGGCCTATGGGGGTATAATCCGGGGTCCTAGGGTTTCCGAGGGGTTTTTGGAGGTCATGACACGTGATGGGTACCAAAAGTGTTCGGTTCGCGGCCCCCTGTGACATGTGACATGAACACTCAGTCGTAATAGCACAGTATCATCTTCACCATGCTCCCTTTTGTATGAGCTTCCTGCATGACAACAACTTCATTTCCTGATAGTGTACTGTATGGCAAATGAAGAATTGACTGATTCATGGGCTTTTCTTGACATGCCTCTTGAGCTTTGAGCAGGCTGGCTTTTTGAACGTGAGATTGGTGTTTTGGAGGTTGGGCTCCAGAATTTCCAATTGATGCAAGATAGAAATGTTGGACTTGGACCTTCAATGGCACACCACATACACTTGGGCCAAGGTACTGCCACCTTTACAATATGCCAAACAAGGCACCATCACTCATATTAAAGAACAAATGCACCATTGTCTCCTCACACACACATATATACAGACTCTAGCTAGATAGCACCCTCAGTTGTTTCTACCAGACTGAGGGTAAGCAACTAATATTTATCATAACTACATACTTACTGATTGTACTGTTAGGCAACATACTTACTTTGACTGATTTAGGTACAGTCTAATATAGTCATTTCTATCAGACTGAGGGCAACATACTTACATTGACTGATTTAGTCCTCCTCCATTCCTTTGCCTGAATTCTAACAGGTTATGGGTGATTGCTGCTCAACAACTCTCTGAAGTGTTGAATGTTTGAATTCAGGAAATCATTATCAGATCTTATCTGACATGCATTATGTCACATACCTCTTCTCAATCTCTTTGTCTTTGTCTGTTGACAACCCTCTCAAGGATACATGATGTCTCTGGTATCCCTTGCCACTGTTCTGTCCAGTGGTCTCAAGGATACATGATGTCTCCAGTATCCCCCACCACTGTTCTGTCCAGTGACCCCTTGAATCCCACAGTTCCTGGGCATGTCATCCACCACAAATGGGATGGAGCCAAGTATAGCCATGCCAACAGCAACTTTACCCAGTGGACCAGAAAACTCAAAGATGCCATGATCCTGAATGGCATTTATGCATATGTCTTCAAACCCATCCTCCCATGCTCCAATGAAAACACAGCCCTGTGCCCATGAAAACTGGAACATGAATGATTGCTGATAGCACCTATTCTACTCCAGGTGCATAAAGGGCAAAAGAACTAAAAAAAAACAACACCAAAGGAAGAAGGAAAAAAGGAAAGAACAGCAAACAAATAATATGTAAGTGAAGGGGGTGAGCAGTAGAGTTTCCAGTCACTAGGTGAGGCAAATGGAAGAAGCAGAAGCTAACACTGCAGTAAACAACACCAACTGCAAGAAAGCAGGAGTGTTGGTAAGTAACACCTTTTAGGACTGGATCAGGGAGCAGAAGGGGATCAAAATGGGTATGCACACATTGGTATCACTACTGACAGTTGGTAATGGTAAGAGGCATGGTAGAAAGCAGTAAACAAGGGAATGTTAATGCAAATTAAACAAAAGTGCTAGTATAAGTCTAGTGCTAATGCTGAGAGGGGGACAGATACCAATGAGAGCAAGTGCTACTGTCAAGGAAAACTTGGAGGAAAAGGAGAAAACTGGTGATGGTGGTAAATAGCAGTAAGAAAACATAGTCTAACACTACTGCTGAGTTGGAGCTAATGCCCCTGTAAGTCACTGAAGAGAGAGAGAAATGCTAAGGCCTCTAAGACACTAAAGTCAATAATATGCAGAAGTTGATAATGCTGAAGTTGGTGAACACTAATAAAAACAAATGCTAACACTGAGGCCTAAACACACAATATGGGTGTACTGATGTAAAGACTTTGAGATCTGAAGATTGATGCCAGCAGTGAGATGGAGAGGGCAAAATTCAATGATTATTGGGGTCTAAACAACAGGTTTCTATACTAGTGCTGTCAACCAAGACTGGTGGTAGCAGTGGTTTAGATCAATGGCCTAAAATAAAGTCATCTGGTGCTGAAAACAACTTTACCACATTGAAGACTGGGTGCAGTTGGCACAGACTGGCTGGAAGTCATAGTCAATAAGCCAACAGACCCACCTGCCATTTCACCACAAATGGCCCAAGATGATAATGTGACAGCTTCTATAATGGCCATGTCATGGTGATGTCAGAAGCATTGAGGTAGCAGACAACATCTTCTGCAATGAGGTCACAGAATATGTCATTCATCATTGTCTAGAATGTGGCTGAGCTGTTAGTGGGACTGAAGAACATTATCAGAGGTTCAAAGAGTCTGCAATTGGTTCGAAACACCGCCTTCCACTCATCTCCTTCCTTGATGTGCATGTTGTTGTAGCCCCAGTGGATGTCCAACTTCGTGAAATAGCATGCACTTCAGAGGTTGTTGACAAGTTCAGAGATGAGTGGCAAGGGGTAGTGGTTCTTCACCATCATTGCATTCAAGATGTGATAGTCCTGAACCAGATGTAGGGACCCATCTTTCTTCTTGATGAAGAAGACGGGGGAGGCCATCAGTGACTTGGAAGGATGTATCCAACCCAAATCAAGGTTCTCTTACAAGAACACATCTAACTCGTCTTGCTCCCAAGGAGCCAAGGGGCACACCTTATAGCTAGATAGTTCTGCATCGGGAATGAGCTTGATTGCATGGTCCCACTGCTTGCACTCTGGGAGTGAGTGAAAGGAAGCCTTGGAAAATACATCTTTAAAGTCTTGCAGGTGATGGGGAATGGTACCACTTAATGACTTGGGCTGAGAGTTGGCTGCAAATGCCTGGGCCAGGTGTTGGGATGTAGTCTGGCTGGCCTGTATCTCCGCTTCAGTCAGAGGGGGGGGGAAGGAGAGTGGTAGCATAGATCCAGTCACCTACTTTGATAGCCTCATCTGGGGACTCAGGGTCAGGAGCACTGGCAAACT
>JAGGAW010000008.1:55150-67161 GCA_017657375.1 Termitomyces sp. T27 | reverse complement strand
GAGGAAGAGGTGGTCAACCATATAAAAGGTGACGAACTGCTGCTACAACAACCGAATCAACAAACAAGGTCTGTCCTATCTTTTGGATAATTTGCCGCTCTTCAGGAGTCATGTTGATGGAGATAGCAGGGAGGGAAGAGGATTGTTAATGTGTGATGCTGGTAGGGCTGATATAAGTAGGGCTGATATATGAAATAACAAACTAGGATTTATCGTGATCTGAGCTGAAAGGGGCAGACACAGACAACCTACCTTCTGTAGAAACGGACATGAGGTCCTGAGACGATGAGTTTTGCTTTCTATCAATGATCATCTATAAATTAGATGATATGAGTTGACTGTAAAAAATGATGGAAGTAGATCTACTATGGATATATCATCATAGAGATGGAGCTGTTTCAGTTGTACAATGAGGTTGTATGACATACCAAGTGAATTCATACCTTAGATGAGTAGATCTGGCATTCTGAGACAACGGCTTTGGCATTGAGAGAAAACTTGAGAATGACTAATGAATGATGAAAACTCGGGCTGATGGCATAAATGAATTTGCCAGACGCGCGCAATATTTGGCTTCTCGGAGGTGGACCTGTAGGATACTTACGTCTGGTGGATCTTGATTGGCGAGAATGAGGTTGCATGATACACAAGAACATCTCACCAGTTTGACTGAACTTGGGAAAAACAAAAGCCTCAGATGAGTGTTGAATATAGAGGCACAAAGTAGGATTCGATACACTCGGGCAAAGGGTACTCCCATGATTGGTGAATTTGTGGAATTGCTTTGAAGCATCAAGTGAGACCCGAGCGCGGGCAAGAGATCTATTCAGGTACAAAACGTCAAGGAACTCTGATAATGCAACGGCTGTGGGACGACGTTTAGCAAGTTTTTCCTGCTCAAGAATTCACAAAGAATTCTCCAGATATAGCCAGGCTCAGTCAACGGAAGAAGTTGGGACTTGAATTCGGAGTTGGTGTGGCTGTGCTGTATCCACTTGAAAAAAATCCAAACAAAAGTTACAAGATATTATCTCTATCTGTACCTTGTCCTATCACTGTCAGTCCAGCATTCCAACGGGCCACATCAAGATTCAGGAGGCTCTCGTACTTGTCTCGGCTGTCTTTCCTTCGTCAACAGCACCATGCACTTGGCAACCATGGCAACCAATGTTGCCCTGCGATTCGTATACTCCGCGTTTGCAAGTCTGATGTGCCCCAGGGCCTCTGAGCATCTACGTCTACTGTTGAAGAGTCTTTGCTTTGCTTTCCTTGAGGTTCCGATTTGGTCAGCGATGTCGCGTGAGTGTTGTATTTGTAGTCGTACATTGTATGTTGCGAATTGAATTTCGTCAAAACTGAGCATGGTATGCATATGGTCACTACACGACACGACTGGAGTGTCAAGTCATGAGCGAAGATTGCAGCTACTTGCATAGATCGATAGGATATCATTACATCTCGTTGGAGACCGAGACACAGGTTTAGAAAAATGCTTGTGTAAACCGTCAATTTTCAAACTTATGAAAATTTCTTCCCTTGTTTGTGAAGAATGGATATGCCAAGTGATTTCCAGAAACATTGTGACATGGATGGATGGGCATGTATCCCAGAATAGAGAATGAGCATAAATAGATACATGAAAATCAAGCTACGACATTTTCTGCATGGCATGAGGAGGGTATCATACTGCGGGGTCCTGTTCAGGAACAACTAGTTTACCATAATTTTCATAAAAACTGATCAAGTGGGAGAGGCATACGGGGGGAAAGGTATAAGTAATTCATCTGAGAGTATGGCACCCTGAAGGCTTCTCGCCACCCGCAACCACGCTTGCTCTTCTAATTCAAACTCGGGCAAGAAAAGGCTAAATCGGCGAAAATGATATTGAAGATTGTCACGGTTAGTCTGTTGCACGTCGGCGGTTTGCGAAACATCGTCCCCTGAGAGAATGTTTTCAGGTTGAGGGATGTCTTTGATATGACGAGCTTTCTTTGTAGATTTTTTGGAAGATTTTCTGAACCAAACGGTGCCAGATACACGAAACAGGACTGCACAATTGGGGCTGTATGGAAATTGGGATCACTAAGAATGGACAGAATGGTTTGCTCCAACTTTACCATATGACTTCGGTTCCGATGGACACGCTATCATTGTCTGAGAAATGATACGAGTGGCAAAGGCAACCATAATCCCCCATGTCCGACTTCACACTTGTGATGTCCATTCCTATAGTGACTCCAGGCTGAACAAGGGACCAATTATCATATTTACAGGCATTGCTCCATTTAAGAGGTGTCCGTTCTCCTGCGACATTCAGAAGAAAGAGCATGTAGTCGCCCCTATCGACAACCTCGTGCCCTAACCTCCGGCAAAATCTAGACTTGATGTAATCCTCAAGATGCTTCAAATGGAACGATTCAGTACTCAGTCATTATTGTCAACATTCCGAAAAACATGATATTTACATTTGGGGTCAGGCATTGATCGATTGGTACAGGTATCCTGTCGTTCATAGCATCAATGAAATAGAAAAGATTCACAGTGTACTGCAGATGTTGAGGAATGTTGTTTTCGTACACCGTTTTTTGTATACTGATGGCGATACTAAGCTGATAGAAGATCACTCGATTTTGCATTGACTAGACTATGAAAAGCAGGCCCACCATGAAGTTCGACCGTAAATGGTTGACCTTATCATTGTACCGCCCGATTGCGTCCGCAATTTCTCTGGATCTGAAGTAACGAGTCCAGCTCTTGGCAGCCCGTATGCTTTCGTTAATCTTGGTCTGCAAGACAAGCAAATCACTGTACCAGGTGCATCTGTTAGCATTCATTCGGGTGATAGATTGTGACAAGCAGACATACCTTGTGAACCTTTCGACCTCATTTGTGAACTCCAATGGCAATGGACGATCTCGTGGGAATGAAAGAGATTTATCTCTGATAGTAGTGATGACACTAAGAAGATTTCCAGAAAGATCTTTGAAGTCGTCCTCGTTTTTACGAACAGCCTATACATCGGATTAAAGCTAAGTGTCAAGCACAGGAGATTGGTGTTAAGGCATACCTGTACCCTCTGAAGTATTTGTACCATAATAGCTGCTGCAGATTTCAGAGGAGGGCACTGAGCGACATCACTCGCATCTCGGAGTCCTCCTGCGGCAGCTATGATGTTGTCCAACCAAACATCTTGCGTTTTTCTGGTGACTTTTATGGCGATGACAGATCCCCAAGGCCACAATGACTTGCGTTGTTGTGATTGTTCAGGTGTAGCAGCAGTAGAGGAAGGAGTCATTGTTCATAACCCGGAAACCTATGCAGGTGGCAGGATCGAGTACAAGTAGAAAGGAACGTTTGCACAGCACAACCTATGCCGACCATCTTGGCGAAGTACTGCCTCCGGACCGCAAGGGCGGGGTGCAAATCGGCGAGAGAGTAAGACCCAGGGAAATAAGTGCTGAAGTGTACTGACTGTATCGATGTAGGCCCGGGAGGTGTTACTAACTCGAGGAGGAAAGTAAGAAGTGGGAGAAGATAATCTTATCACTGATTATCAAACAAGCGCGCTCACGTGCACCCGAACGAACCAACGACTTGAGTCTCAGTCCATCGAACATTCGAGTCCATCACATCCCAACCGTTAGTACCGCGTCCCCGACTCGCTACCACCCAGCTTCCTACCCCACACCATACAACCCCAACACATACAACACGCACCAACTCCTTAGTCCTCCTTCGCCTGTTCGACCCGACCCAAGCTCGGACCATTTCCCCTTTACCTTATTGCTCCATTTTTCCTGGTCCGAGTATCTCCCCTCCACCACGTCCAAACCCTCATCCAAAGTCTTCACGCTCCGCTAAGTCCTCTCCCAACCAGAGTGCCTAGCTCACATTGTACTCGAGCTCTCTCACAGCCAACTTTCAGCCAACCCTAAGCACAACGTGTCCGTGACCATTCAACTCAGGCTAGGACTGTATAATCCTTGGCGTTCTCGTTTTATTGCTTTTTTGGGCTACTTCTCTGACTCGTGCACTCTTGAGCACTTGACCACCGAGCTTCGCCACCCAATCCAAAATATCTTCACATCTACTCCTCTCTCAAGCAGGGTCTCTAGCTCACATATTTCTACATCCTACTATCGACTGTATGTGAGAATAAGATGCCCCTTGCTCTTGCATGTTAGATGCCGTGGTCCAGGTATCAGTTGTTTGGAATACATATTTTCGTACTTATTCCCCGTCACAACCTCCTTCAAGGGCACCTGTGAAATGTTTCCTAATCAGGTACTTACACGATGTCCACGACTCACTCCCATCCAGCTTTCCGGACCACATCACACCATACAACCAGCCCCTCCTATACCAACTCTGATTGTTCGACCCGGGCCCAGGCCATTATCGAAGTTACACTTGCTTCCTCTTTTTTGACCACTTCTCTGACTTACGTACTACGCTCTTGAGCGCTGAGCGCTGAGCGAGCCTCGCTACCTGGCCCAAGTCAAATATCAGCCATCTTTATGTCTATCCTCCTTCTCCAAAGCAGCACTATGTTGTACTTGATCCAACTTCCTCCCAGTCAACCCTAAGTAGACTATACCATATCCACGTCTGTTTGACCCAGACTGGTTACAGCTGGAGTCATGGTCTGTGCTTTTTCCCGCCCTCCAATTCAAATCCCAAACTACCCTTTTGGATCCTTTTCCGACTCATGTCTTAAGCACCAAGCTCCGCCACCTGATTCAAGTCTGAGCCAAGCCTAAGTACTAAGTAGGGTCCCTCACATCGCAAGCCTGAGTGTACCTCACCTATGAGACATTGGGCAGAGAAATTAAGTTGTACTCGCCTGTTTGACCCAAGCTGGGTACAGTCAGAGCTGAGCACGATTCTTTTCCCATCACAGTACCCACCTTTGAAATTAAATATCCAAATCTCAGACTCATGCACACTCGACGCAAGTATACGTACGTCCGTGTATAGTTCACCCACCAGTACCCTTGCCCCAGTGATGGTTCCATCCCTTCACTTCCTACAAGCCGACTTCTGTTCGACTCAGGATAGGCTGATATGGCACTAGGCATTGGAGAATAGCTATATTTCTCTCTCCTCCCCCCTCAGCCTTGCTGGCATTTTCTTCTATCACCTGACAACGTGGCGCATAGAAGATCACTAATTTGACCACTTTGATGTTCCACGCCGCCGACAAACAAATCCGTTTGACATACTCAGCACCTCTCCGAGTCTATTTCCAAATCTATACCCCTCCAATCCCACTCAATCTCTACTCACAGGACCAGGCGGCCCCTCACCCACTGGTAAGACCGACATGATGTGGTGAGACAGATAATTATGCCCCAGAAAATATCCTTGTCTGGATCCTCAATCTGGGCTAGGACTGGCAGTCTGGTTGAAATTCTTCGATATCTGTGCTTACTCAGTGTTCAATTCTCATTTGGATGCACATGTCCTGTATACATTACTGGCACCATCCTGCCCATGCACTTTGGTCATCCTGTATACATATCTTCGAGCCATCTTCGACCCAGGATGAAGATTTGTTACTGGCATGAGTATTTGCTTCTGCTTTTGTCCGCCTTTTGTTTTCCGTTTTCTTTGACCAACGACACTACCCGCACCTAAGACTTCTCACCACTGACTCGGAGACAAATTGTTGAATTGACGTTTCAAATTTCATTATGAGGCCGACGCGTCAGGTTGAACAAATCGAAATGCCCTATACGCCTCCATAAACCTATCAACCAGGTCTCTAGCTCACATCTGAGTCATACCACACCCACCGTCATGTCCTAATCCTGAATAAGATGCCCTTTCTTGTTCAACTGGGACTGCCAGTGGTAAGGTCTCCCTTTTTTTATTTTCGTGACTCGTACTTCAGCTTCCATGTGCCAGCCTGTTCGGGACTCAAACTGCCATGTGTCTGTCACATAGTCGGCCCTTTAACGGTGCACCTTCGCGAAACCAGAGGCAGAGACAGAGACAGAGTCTCCATACGCCAGTGACTACTAATTCCCAAACCCATATGCCACTGACTCAGACCTCAACCGAAGAACGCAACACCCCGGCTATCATTGACTTGACTAACCTTGCCGGACAGCACGGATGCATGGCCCTATCCACCAAGTGATACTTATCAAATTTCCAAACTTGTGAACGATTTCTTGGACAACCTCTGATGTGTCCTATCTTTTAGCGACGGCTTCAGGGTGAAGTGAAACATTACTTGGATCGCCTGGCTAACTGGGTTAGGGTAAACGATTGCTGAAGCTTTGATCATGAGAGCCACAGGTGCGTCGCGGCAGGCGGGTTGGAAATCCAGCAGAGTAGAAAAGCTGTCCTGCTTCCTTGACCAGCATACAACTTCCAAAAGCGAAATGTTCTGATCCTTATTAAGTATTTAGTATATTCAGTAGCAGTTTTTAAATCGATATGCTCTTCAATGCTTTACAAAACGGAGAATGCTGAGTCTTGACTTAACCCACATATACACAAGCTCTTGAAGGCTCAAGCCGGTGGATGAAAGCTTGGTTGGAAGGAGCCACCGAGAACTTAAACATCCAGAGTATGGGGAACGGATGTAACAGATGTAACGGACAATAGGACATGAGTGAACGTCATTGTGATGTGGTGTAAACAATTTTTTAGAAGTACTCACCCATTGATAAATTACATGCTTACAGACTTGGAGGATGGGGACAACCATAAACAGCATTCATTTCTACAACTGAGTACTAGAGTAGTTATAATAAGCAAAAACATTAATAGGACAAACCTGGAACAAGAAGGTCATCCCAGAATCTACTGCTACTGATTACGTTATTCATCGTCGATGAGTCTATACTCATCATTGCCATGAGAAGATCCTTTGACCTTTCCCCGAAGAGAACCGAGTATGCATGTTCATCGTGGATTTCTGGTGATATGATCCTCTCTGATTGCGATTTCTGAGATGCCTGTGCTTCTTCGAGAAAGTCACAAAAACGACGGAAATATAAGAAAAATGGTTCCTCCTTTTGCTGTTTGGAGGGATGATGGCTGAGAGGCATTCCACTCCCTTGGGCACCCCTGACTCGGATGTCGCATCCTGAATTTTCTTCAGTTTCCACTCCCTTATTGATAGTGCGTGAAACATGAAATGATGAAACACAATGAGGGCTGGCAGTTGTGTTAGAGATAGACTGTCAATGTATACTTATATAGACCTTACCATGTTACTTCTAAATCCTCTTCTGGAGCTAGCAAACCATCACATAGGAGGTGACACTTGGGGCACGTCCTAGTCAAATTGTCTCTGCGGGTTGAGTGCAATCTAACAACAATATCCATCACGATTGTTATTCCAGGTTTGACCAGTCGGCCCCAGCTATTAGGGTTTGGCTCAAGTGGTCGATGTATCCCAGTGACTTCAAGGAGGGATAATGAATACTCTCCTTTATCCACGATTTCGTGGCCCAACCGTCTGCGGAACCGACACTTAACATAATCATCAAATTGCTCGAAGTCGATGAATTTCAATACGAAGAGTGCGCCATGGAAATTCAACCGTACCTCGGCATTTAAGCATTGATCCATTGGTACAGGCATCTTATCATTCATTGCGTCAACAAAGTAGATAAGATTGACCGTGCAATCCAGGTGACGAGGAATCCTATCTGCATATATTTTGTGGTAAATGCTGACCACAATACCGAGCTAACATAGACGTGAACATTGATTTAGGTTAATCGAGGTTTCGATATTCAACACCCACCGCAAAGTTATTGCGTAAATCAGTGATTCGATCTTTGTAAAGCCCAATGGAGTCGGCAATTGCTCTGGATTTAAAGTAGCGAGTCCAATGTCTGGCTTCCCGCACAGTCTCATTGATTTCCCTCTGCAATATAAGAAGTTGACTGCAAAATTTTTGCTATGAATTCAGGAATAATATGTGAGTCAAGGGGAAACATACTTGGTGAACTCGTGGGATTCTTGAACGAATTCGAATGGTAGAGGATGATCCTGAGGTAATGAGAGCAGCTTCTTTCTGATGGTTATCAAAACATCAAGAAGCTTCCGAGAGAGATCTTGAAAGTCGTCCTCATTTCTGCGAGCAGTCTGAGCAATTTGAGCGATATTAGCTTAGGATTGCGGCTCAACAGCATAGATTCGACTAGATTTGAACTTTCCTGTATCATTTGGACTATCTGTATCACAATACCTGCTGCAAGCTTGAGCGGAGGAAACGAGATAACTTCGCCTACATCACGAAGTGTTGTCGCCGCGATTATGATGTTGTCCTGTAAGGTATCTTGAGTTTTCCTAGTGGTTTTTATTGCGATTACTTTCTTCCGAGACCAGGTCTTGAATTTCCGTAAACATTCGAGCATGGACTCGGAAGGCATTGTGTGGATGATTCAAGTTATTTAACTGACAATTCGGCCCTCACTTGTCCGGCTCCGATGGGCTATCACCATGAAGATTCTTCATGCGCCAGCAACAATCAATAAGTATTGTTACTCTACCTCCGCTACTTATTTGTAACTTTAGCTCGAATCTGTTTCGTAACTTCTGGGGTAATGCGTTTTACTATGAAATTCGCGGATCAACCCGTCAGTAGAGCATATTTACAACGGGTCTTCGTACTGTACCTATTAAATAAGCTCCCACAAGCACCCTCACACAAAATATGGATGTATTGGTATGAGCCTCCCTAAAACATTGCAACAAAAATTGATAGACCCACAGGCCAACAAGCCTGAGAATTTGAACCCTGCAGAAACCGTGAAATGCACTCCAAATATGCTCTAGTACTTACCAGATCGGAATAGTAAGAGGTTGGGTAACTTGTCCGCAGTTTGAGCGCTGTCACGGTAAAAAGGTTCCGCCGAGTAAAATTGTAAACATCATCCGGGATCTACCGATTCGTTCCTTAGAGTCCAAGTTTCAAGCTTTAAGAGCTTACATGCATACGTATTTCTGCGTGATTCACTGACACTGAGTTCGGCGTATCCTTGTCATCTCTCTATAGCCGGAAGTGAAACACATACCTTTTCTATATCTGGAAAAGGTCATTAACCGTGAACTTAAATGCAGGACTCCGAAACCGAGAAAGTCCTTGCTGTTAGAACTACGAAGCCCCAAGCACTTAAGGTCTCGATTGGGTGGCTAGATAATCTGATTCTTGCAGCAGAGGTGGTCCGAGACGCTGGTGCCTTGGTACCGTTCCCTTATGTCAAATTTGCGGCCAGCATTGCAGTCCAGATATTACTTCGTATACAGGCGAGCATGTCGCTTTTACATGACGAATTCCCTTTTCACTTTGAAATTATAGACTGTATACAGGAATAGAGATGACTTCTTAGACCTTTCTCGGAAGCTCGTCGAAGTCATCGTCACCATGAGAGATACGTTGTGTTCCTGTTTTCAGAGTTGTTCTCCACCGCCAGAGTTTGCTATCCGCGGCTTTGACTTTGTTAGGCATGTCAATTCCTGACTCCTGGTAATAAGTGCCTGAACTGACATCCTCAAGCAAACTTCTTGCCTTGCAAGCTAAAATCAATGAAATTGTTCGTCAAACCAAGATCTGGGCCTCGTTTCTTAAATCCTCAGAAATCGCCAAGCTCATCGGGCAACACAAAGAACAAATCAATGATTTGCGATCTAATTTTACTGTGAGTCACTTCGATCCTTGTACTTTCATGCTGACCTGACTGGTCCCAACATAGCTTGACGTCGTAGTTCGGTTAAGCCTCAAAGTATCTGAGGATCATTCGCCTCGTCATCTGGCGTATACTTCGAACGTTCTTTATTTCATCGATGCAATGAACGATACTGTCCCTGTGGCATTGGATCATTGCTCAAGCCCAGCTGTTTGTTGTTTCATCTTCTTGCATCCGGTCGTTTAACCTCAACAAATCGATCTAGGATTTCGATGAATATGTCAAGTTTCGGTTCCGAAAGCGGACGGGGCATGCGGTAGTCGAAAGAGGGTACTATACCCTGTGCCTTCAACTGGTTACAGGCTCACAGCAACCCCTTGGTCTAAACAACGAGATGTGGCCCACACTTGTTAAACCTGGTGTCACAATCATCATGGACATTGTTCTGAAATCTGATTCCGAAGACATAGAGACCGATGGTCGTCGGTGTCCTTCTTGCCGTTACTTATGCAATCATGCCTCATTGGGTGATGAAATCAAATGGTTAAGGCCAACTTAGGCCATTTGATTTCTGATCATGACTGATCTTTCGTTCTATAGCCCAAGTTGTACGGCTACATTTTGTGTGGCGCATGCTACTATCGATAAGCCCGCCGATGATGCTTATGATGCTCCTTCCGATGGCTCAACCCATGAGGGGTCGATAGCACCTGTGTACCCACTGCGTATACAGGAACAAAGTGGCGATGAATGCGATATTCGATACTTTCGTCGTTTTCGTATTCTTATGGATGTTCTTAAGCCGACAGCTTGTGTTCTTGTCGCTGAAGGTCAGCTTCTTCAGCCACTACTAGGAAATGCATCGAAGAGCATTGTCGAGATTTATCTGCATACAGACAATCCAATAGCACAACAATTACTTGTCAAACAATTGCGGAGATTACAGCTTAATGTTATTGCCACGGGAAATGGAGAAGAAGCCCTCGCTGAGTGGGAGGCTCGTGGACCAGGATATTTTAGTGCTGCTTTATTTGATCACCGTGAGTTTTCATGAAGCAAATCATTCTCTTGTGCTGTTGAGCTTCTCTCAATGTCGCAGATATGCCTGTGTGTGATGGTGCTGAAGCGACCAAACGACTACGCCTCATGGAAAGTGAACGCAACTGCACAGTCTTTCTACCAGGTATACTTCCTTGCGCTTACAACGCCTCAGTTGCTGAGAACTTGATTGCCCAGTCTTAGCATTAAGTGCGGACTGTCAGGATTCTACGAGACAGCTGTGCTTGAGTGCTGGTATGAATGCGTTTTTCAGTAAGCCTGTAAAGAAAGGTAAGTCCGGTTCATTACACATGTTGCATCAAGACGTTTAGATATGCTCAGGCGATTTTTCCCATATGTTGTCGATGTTCAGGGTCTAAAACACTTTCTTTCCGAGTTCATCATCTTTGGGTCATTATTTTGGGTACTTCGCTTGGGAATTCGGTTTTCATGGGATGTATTGTCATCTATATTTATGGGTAGCGCGTTATAGTAATTGATACCGAACAAGTGTCAAGGGGGCGTAGGAGAAGTAGATTGCGCCGGACAAGTGAATCTTAAAGACAAAATGGATAGCTTGGATTGAACACAATTGAGTAGCAAAATGCTACAATGGAGATCTAATGGAGACCTATGGCCAAAAATCTCTTGTACCTCTTGTAGAGCAAACGCGGAGCCCTTCTCCGAATTGTGTCGGTTTGGTAAGGAAGTTGCTTGAACCTTTTTTGGAAGACGTATCGACATCTACAATCCCAGCATTGGGAGTCTACCCTGCCCGAACCTACGAGAATGGCAGAATATCCTGAAGTTTTTCCATGCCGTCTTCATGTCCAACCTCGCTCTAGATTTTACCATTTTCCTTAGATAAATTAGCTTAGCATCAGTCCTGAGGAAATAAGTTCGAGTCCATCGACCGCTCACGCGAAGAGGTTAGCTCGAAGAAATTAGTTACACACACACTGCTGCTTAAAAAGATTGGGTGGAAATAAGAACGGGCTGTGACGTTGACTTTCAAACCACAAGGGCAAAAGCGAATGTCCCTTTCGTCTTGTCAAAAGGAGGCCGTTTTTGAAGATAAGAGAGGAAGGCTAGCAAGTAAGAAGTATCTCTTTGAGTAAGTCCAGTAGCGCTTGTATTCGAATAGCATGACAATGAAGGATCTACCAATTTTGAGGCATGTAGAGCGTTACTTTGGCAAGTGCGAAACCGCGAAGTTGTCGTTAGTGCCCACTCGACAATGTAAATGGTCCTGAAACTTGGAGCATGTTTTGAATTCATTGATCAACGCGACGCAATACGGAAGCTCAGTGTGGTGCCACT